>JAPYYV010002342.1:0-26836 GCA_030522625.1 Copidosoma aretas | reverse complement strand
AGGTTAGGATATCTGAAAACCCTGACGTGATAGAGCAATTCTAAGGTCGGTTTCGTTTTCAGCGACCCAAAATCCATCGGAAATAACTAGTCTCATCTATTGAGCATTTGTCACGTCGAGTTGTGTAATCACATTTTATGGCAGCTGATCTCTATATTTTAGATAAGAAAACATTTGTCTCAATAAAATATTCTAGTACTACGTCAAGAATAACTAAGTTGGCACTTCTGAGGCAGGAAATAAAACACGTTAACGTCTGTTATAACGCTGATTAGACATATATTAAAATACCCGTAAAATTCAGCAAAACACGGAATCCAAGTAAACTAAAAATCAAGCACCTAAGACTAAACATCCGAATAGATTTGCCGACTTAAATTGTTTATTAATTAATGATTTATTTAGTCATTTAGAATTAAAGCAGCAGTCTACTGTGTTTCGGGATAACGTACATAGTATAATCATACATTATTACAACAATCGGACAGATCAGCCAAAAATTTTCTGTTTACATAGTTCATTAATATCTTGCCTTTCTTATACAGTTACACATAATTCTCTATTTTATACCAATTAAGACTAAAATATCTAAAAAAATTTATAATTTACGCTATATATACATAAAATATGTAAATGACCTTATCAAAGTCTATTCCAATTATTGAATGACAAAATAATAAAATATGCGATCATATTAGTATGTAAATCAAATACAGTAATAAACGATCCTTAAAGAAATATTTGAACAAATTGAAACTTTAAAATTTTTTAAGTTGAAAATTCGATTGTTCGTGAAATATCCAGCGGATCAAGTAAAGTTGTCTGTCAAGCGTGGCTGACCCAATGTCAACGTCTATATTTGCTTTAAAGTTGTCTGTCAAGCGTGGCTGACCCAATGTCAACGTCTATATTTGCTTGTCATTTACGCATTTCTTGCTCTCCTACTCTATTAGTATTCCTCTTTCCATTCGTGTTAAGTAAATTTTTAAAACTGTGGCAAATTTAACAGAAACGACAAAAAATTCAAAGACATATTTCAACACAAAGAAAGATTTTTGAGCAAAAAATAATAAAAAAATAATAGCACCATCATGAAAAGCAGGTCAAAATCCATCGATTTTCATTATTTTATTGTGTTTTTTTAGATTTTTCCCAATCCGTACGAGGGAGTTCAACACAGTGTGCTCGAGCAAAAAATGCGCCTCACACGCGAGGTGGCCCGATCCCGCTGGACGCTCTTACATACGGAAGCTGGAGGTGGGCAAAGTAGGCATGGATTTTGGAATAAGAAAGAAATGATAAAAGAAGAAAAAATAGATTCAGATTCACAAGTATCATGTTCGGTTTAAAAGCAAACGTTCCAGGATATATATGACAAATGAAGGCAAAAAGGGTTATCCTAGAAATAGGCATAAGAGAATGGGAATAAATTTACTTTTTTCACATAACAAAAATATACAAGAGCAGGTGGTCTCAATAATGACTAATCAAAGAATTAACGGACTTCATCAATAAAAATAATACAAAATAAGCAAAAAAGATCAAGTTATGCATGAAAAAGTGGAGGATTGGAAAACGATAGGATTTATAAAAAGAACAGCGAAGAAAAATAAAATTGACAAAATCAAAGATAATTTTATAACGGAAAGGAAGACTTTTATCAATCAGAAAATATGAAAAAAATATATGATAATTGACATTTCTATCATCTGTTAAATGTGAAAAAAAGAAAAAAGCAGAGAGAAAAATGAAGCAAAAATAATAAGATATAGGTGAGTTTAGAAGTTTTTAAGTGATAAACTATAGGATCAGCAAAAAAAGAAAAAAATGTACAAAGCTCACATTGCTATGTAAAGAGGAAAAAAAAACATCAAATGAAATATTAATAATATCAGTTAGAAATATAAGATTAAAAGATAATGGAGAGATATGCTGGAGGAAGCTAATTCATATGAAAATATAAGATACTTATGTAGATATATAAGGCACGACAGTAAAGATTGAAAGTTCAGAAATATGTTATGCGTAATAAATTATTATAATATGTAAATGTAAAAAGAAATTGTAACAAGTTGTAGTATGTATGATTAATTACAAAAGTTACTAAATTGAAAATAATGTTAGTACTAACATAAGAGAATAACAATTTTGAATAGTTATGAAACACATAAAGTAAATGTAGAAGTTCATAAAAATCTATGTATGACATAAATAAAAAATAAAATAAACAATCTACATTCATTAATATTAAGAAAACATTTTAAAATGATCTATTATTATAAACTTATATCGATAATTAATTCTAAAATGACCAATGATAACAAACAAAGGCTCATAACTATTTTTGTAATAATAATGATTGCGTAAATATTGTATTCATATGCATATTAATCAAAATTAACCTTAAGTACCAACTAAAGTCATTATTAGTATCTAATTATTAATAATTTTTTGATTAACTAGTAAACTAAATTCATGTATTGACTATATTTGTTCAACTTTTTAGCGAATTTTCATGAGATCACTTTGGTTATCTATGTTTGTACGCATACATGTGTATTAAAAAATGAACTTTTACATTCATTTTTCAGACATAAGAATATAAATATTGGAATTTGGGGGTTGGCGCGCGGAGCGCGCAGGGGGGCGACGCCCCTTTAGTATATATATATGGCAGAATCTCAAGGTGAACGGTGAGACTGGAGCAGTTACCAATTTACTCATGTTGCTTAACTTCGGAATTGCAATATATATTTGTAAGGTAAAGTACCCAGTACTGAAACGGATATGACGATGTAAGGAGGAAAATGAAAGTTTTCAATTTATATTTGTAATTTGTTAAAAAAACGTAATGGGCGTACAACGTAATGTTAAAAACGAAAAGTAATGGTGGCCCAGTAGGAAACAGTCCTCTTTGAGGTGTTGCGAAAGTGAGACGCCTTATGCTTAAAAGTGAAACGATACCCAAATGTAATATGACATGATGAATTATGAATAAATAGCTTCTACTTTGAGCTTTATGAGTAAAATTTTCAATAAGAATTCGTGAAAATAAGAGGTAAGGGTAAAAAATGGAACAACGCAAGATGATTTGAACGTGTTAACATTTGTCGTCAAAGAACATCACGTACATATTAACAATATTCTTAGATCATCTTCTTTTATTGGTAATATATTACTAAAATTTTTATCGATAACTAGTCTATCATATTGTAAAAGTTATGAGTTCAACGTACATTATAATTTTTCTTGTTTTATTTTAAGTGAAGAGCATCCAATTCTAGTCGAACAATATCTGCTCTATCTTTTGTGATTCTTGAACTAAAGTTTTAAGCTCTTTTTGCAAAGAACCTTCATTTTTCAAATTTTTGTTGGTTATGCAAGTTTTTTTCATTTTAATTTGATTTAAAATGGTCTTTTTTTCCATCAAATTCTTTTGAGTTTGTAAGAAAGTCTTACAGACATTATTTTTCATCTATTTTTTTTCTCAATTTTTTGTTTATTTAATAAAATTGTGTATCTTTTAAAATTTGTTTGTCCTTTTTTTTTAAGTATTTCGAGAAACTCATCAACAGTAGGCATTACAGCATTGTGAGTTTTCTTATTCTTGCTAAAACTTGGTTGAACAACACATTTTTTTATTTCAGCGGATATTTTTAAGTTACTTGATTTATAGATACAATATTAGCTTCATCAACTGATTCTGTAGGCATTGGATTAGTATTTTTTTTTTTTGGCTCATCCATAACTTTGTTTTGTTTATATCTTTTTAAATAAATGGGTGTATTCGAAAATTTAGGAACAGGGTACAAGTGGCTTATTTCTTTTTATTGGTGTAGCTTAAGGTCATCGACTGCTTCTGAACTCTTTGAACACTCACTTGAAAATTGATAAACAGGGCTTGAGTGGATTATTTCTTTTTTTTTATGTAGCTTAGAGCCATCGACTGCTTTACAACTCTTCGAGTACTTGCTTGTAAATTGATTAACAGGGCTCGAATGGCTTAGTAATTGTTCTTGATGGACTTCAAAGTTTTCAATATTTTTAGAACTTTTCGAACATTCACCTAACTCCATAGGAATAAATGTGTCATCATGAATGGAGCCAATTAAATTGAAATGCATGTCAACTTCGGATTCAGGAATCTCTCGTATTATTTTAACTTGATGCAATTCACCTCTTAAACCCACAGTAGTATGTGTGATATCACTGCAATTGTTATTGATGGAAATGTCAGACGTTTCTTCCATACTGGCAAAGTCAACGGCATTGTCAGTTGTAAGAATAATAAATGATTCATCGTTCACAATAGTATTAGTACTGTCTGCCATAGTATAATTGCTGTCTATCATAGCTGTTTGTTGGCTGGACTTCTGTTGGGATATTTACTACAAAAAAAAGTATAACATAATAATATTCACATGATTTTTTATGAAACGTTTTAATATGAGCAACTGCATATAGCCTTGAGAAACTAACCAGTAAATTGTTAAAGTTTTGCCCAGGTGCTGAAAGGTTGTAAATGCGCAATTTTACCTTCCCACAAGCCACTATTTCCATTCACCTTGAATGCAGACGATGTTGATGGTGAAAGCAAACTATTTTCAAAAACTTCCCGAAAATCTTTGATTTTTGAACAGTTTATTGAAGGTGTACTCTCCGTTGGATCGGCTCTTAGTATAGATTTCTTGCCTTTTTTCAGCATATCATAGCTGACTGCATTTGGATTGAATGGGCTTGGACCACAAGTTCTAAATCAATTCTTCAGAGTTTTAGAAAAGTTACATGAATCCAGAGCGATTTTCAGAACTGGTGACAACATAAAATTTTCAAGATTTACCACTTTACTTTCAATTCTCCATTGCCTGTTAGCTTTTCTATAAGCTTCTTATAGTAAATGGAATAACACCAGTGATTGTAAGATGTGAGCTGCGTTCGGACACAGTTTTACCAACTCAATTTGATGTTCTTTACAGAAATGTACCAATGGTAGCGTGCAGTGAGAGACATGTCCATCGACATATAGGATAAATGGGAACTCGTAATCATTATATATCAAGTACTTGTAGAATATGTTTTTTATATACTTATATAAACTGTCAGCAGTCATCCAAACTCATTCGGTATACTCAACGCACCAGTCTGCAAGGATTTTTTTAACAAGATTTTTCTTAGGTGCGGTCTTTACGTGAAAAAGAATCATTGGAGGTAATAGTTTACCAGAAGCAGCAGCAGTAAATGAGACAGTCAAGCAAGATTTCTTACTGCTACTTACTATCTTGTAAATAGATCTTTTTTAGCTATCACAACATTGTGTAGAGAAACCATTAAAAACGAGCTCTCATTGATGTTGAATATCCTGTCTGGACATAAGTCGAGTAAGTTATTTTTCTCGAGGTGTAATTGTATTTGAGAGAACCATGTCTTTAAGTCCTCCTTAGTTACAAAGGCTCTTGTAGAGGTCAAATTTTGAGCCATTTGAGAACTTAAATTATTACGACATGCCATAAATTCTTGGAACCAGTGTTGCCCTGGCCTGTGGTTTTTGAAGGGATTTTCTCTTTTCTGTTCTATCAGAAACGTTTCGATACAATCTAAAGGCGTAAATTTAATAATAGAAAAATCCCTTTCAGCACAATACAAGATCCAAGTGACCAAGTCATCTTCTTGAGCACCACTTAAAACGGTTCCCGGGTCCTTTTTCGATTCAATTGGTGTGGTATTCTTAAGCTTTCTAAACAGAGTTGCTTTTGGAATATCAAACTTTCTTGATGCTTCTCCTAGTGTCATACTATTTTCCATTTTTTTTTGTTTTTTCTTCTCATGCGGCCCTCCCAGTTTTTTTTTTGTTCTTTTTTCCTTTCCTCCCCCTCCTTTTTTTTTTTTTTTTTTTTTTTCAAGTTCTTTTCGTTAATTGATTTATTTTTAAATTTTTGCAACGCTGGGCACTTACTTTCTCTTTTTTAGTTTTGACCATTGCTTCTGTAAATAATAATCAGCGTAAAAACAGGACAATAAGTTTTGTTTACAATCCGGTTTTTTTACCTTTAAGGCTAAGAATAACACAAAGTAGGATTCACACTACAACTCAAATTTACAATAACATTTAGTCAAATACTATTAATAATGATGATAAAGAACAGAAGTTCAAGAAAATAGCTGATTTAAATAAATAATCCAAGCTGCTGAGTTTAATCTGCCGAATCATTTCACTTCTGGGTCTGAAGGAAAAAGATCTGATAATGAAACGCACAATTTCGCACATTAAAATTTAATATTTTGGCACGAATACTCATAAAATATCTCTTACAATGCATGAGTAATTAATAAAAACCAAAATGCTTTAGGTTTAAGTACTTTCTAAACTTGATTCCCAATATTGGATACTAAAAGCTTTGATAGCTGCACGGGCGAGTTAAAGAGCTTTGATTTCGATCGTGAAAGATTAATTAATTTTTTTTAAGAACAACTATTTGTTTTAAATTATAATAAAATTATCTTTACGTTGCAACTAGTGATAAAATTAGAATATTTATATTTCTATTATTCAAGGTGGCGTCTTTAAGATATTTATAGTTTTTACTTATTATTTCAGTTTTGGTACCAGATTTTCAAGTGTTTCACCACTGGGTTCTTTACCTTAGCTACGAGAACATTCTTGCGATTTTGGTCCCCAATCGAGGTGCGCCTAAAGAAGTTCTTACTTTAAAAAATATTAGCGCTAACGAATGGGTGAAAAGGGTAGACCCGCGAGGAAATGTACGACTGCGATGACCAAATAACATCTCTCCAAGGGTCACTTTTAACGTGGGATTAATTTAAGACAGCGATCGTTAAGCAATTTCCGGGGAGGAAGCGATCTTATTTTACAATAGCAGAAGGGAAGATGAACAAACGAAAGTTGAGATTCTCGGAAAAACAGAAAGTGTATTTGAGCATAAACGATGAATCAATTTGTACCGAGATAAAAAGCTGGCTTTGAAGACTCAAGCGGTAACATGACAATCATGACAAAACCTGCTAGCTTGCAGAAAGACGACATACATAAAAATGCGTGTTTCTACTACGGAAAGCCAGGTCACATTAAACACGCATGTCTGGATAGGTGTGGCGAAACGGAGACGTCTGAGAGACAGGAAAGTCATGTTCCTAACAATATGCAAAGCTAAAAGCCTTCGAATAATAAACACTGAATCTAAGTACTGCAACAAGACTGGCCACGTGGAGAATAGCTACTGCAAATAGCAGAGAGATCAACGGGCCTTTTGTCTAGTAACGGTAGTATGAGCACGCGCATGCTATGGTAAGCTCCCACTATACGAACGTTTCATCTTGCCATACAAAATTAGTATGGCTTCCAATAAAACTTAGTGTGCACTGCTCTATGCTACCGTTGCTTCAGAGTTTTCCCCGTGGGGGGGTTGCAAATTTCCCGACCCCCCCCCCCCCCCTCTCTATGCTAGCTATTGAGTCTTCGTATGCAAAAAAAACCTGTTAAGTCTTATCGCATAAACAGCATCGCTAAGAAGTGTTTCGTCGACCGAGACAGCAACTGGTCCCTTTTGAGGGAGAGGAAAGTAAGGACGCTAAGGTTGCGATTAAAGGGAAATAACAAACTTTGGATTCAACGGTAGGCTGGTGAATCCGGTACACTGTAAAAAATGCTGTAGTGAAATTACCATCGTATAGTGATTTATTTTATTATGCTAAACATAATATTTTTCACATCTTGCAGTAAAATTTGTATATCTGATAGGAAAATTACCATCCTCAGCATAGCAATTCCGCGAGCGTTTCGTGAATTTCACTATCTGCTATTAATATTACCATGCTATGCATAGGTAATATTCCGCTTGATGCCCAGCATATTAATTTTACTTCTGGTTGTTATAACACTATTGGCTAATAAAATTACAAGCTGGTAGTGATATTATTATGCAAAGATAATATAAGTTTACTATCGTGTAGTAAAATTACTGCAGAGGATAGTAATATTACATTCCGGTGATAGTGTTCCCACCCCATACATGGGCGCATCCAGCGTGATCGGGCCATCTCGCGCGTGCGGCGTATTTTCGCCCGAGCACGCTGTGTTTAAGTCGCTCGTACGGGCTGGGAAAAATCTAAAAAAATAATCAAAATTACAAATCGATAGATTTTGACCTGCTTCTTATGATGGTGCTATTACTTTTTGCTGCTTAAGGGCAGTAATATTAACTGATATGTGGTTAGCCAAGAAGCTAACTACTTTCGTAGCGAGACAACGGTGTTAAATGCAGTAATAAGGGATTTTTTATTACTTGCAGTTTTGTTTCATAACCTTACTTTTGGATTGGATTTAAAATAGTGAAATTACTATCTGGGGTAGTGAAATCCTTTGACTGGATAGTGCTTTTACAAGCCGATAGCGAGTTTATTGTGCTAAGTATAGCATGAAAAATTACCAATGCTGAGCATAGTGATTTTACTACAGGATTATTTACAGTGTAGTGCAAGCCAGAGCCATGGTAGAAATAGATGGTATTGAATTGGATGCACCGCTTTTGATCGTACCCAATGACCAGTTAGCACATGACATCCAATTTGGCGGCGACTAGGTGGGAAGAGGTTCCTTATACTGACGCTTTTTCATCTCTAGTTCGTCTTTAGTTCGTCTTTAGTTAGTCTCTAGTTCGTCGCTGATTCGTCTTTAGTTATTCTCTAGTTTGTCGCTAATTCGTCTCTAGTTCGTCGCTTATTCTTCTCTAGTTCGTCGCAATAGAAGGCCTTAAGGTCGTCACCGATTGTCTCTACTTCGTCGCTTATTCGTCTCTACTTCATTGCAAAAGATAGTCTCAAGTTCGTCTAAAGTTTATGGACTGTCCTTTTATTCATAATATCGTCAAGTTGAACTTTCGTTTTTGTCAGAGGCGTCGAAAAGTAGTTACAAATAAGTTTTCATTATGAGACTTTGTGATAAAATATTTGTGTCTCATAATGGGTCACTTATAAAACAATTGTATACATTTAAAAATATCGTTCTGACAGACTGCATGAGTTAGCGTACAGTAAGGCAGTTATCGTTGCGTGAGGTTAGGGTAGAATCCTTCTATTAAACTACCGTCTTGATTATAACCGTGGCCCGGCCAATTTCGGTCGGGTCACCATCAAGCAAGCGCATGAGCGCCACCTCTACGCCGATAGCAGACCTACTGCTCTACTACGTACCGACATTCAGCTCGTTGCTATGCAGTTGTTTTATCTACCAACAGCATACTGTATGGCAGTCCGCGCCACCACGAAAGCGTTCCAAACAGGCCTAAATCGGTCAATCTTGAAATATGTCTCATTGAAAAACTAATTGTTCGAAAATTTTTTTTTGACGGTTATGGATTCAGGATTTATTGCTGTACACGTTGGTTTCCGCGGTTAAAGTACTTTTGAGGGACCCTGTATAAGTATGTTCGCAAGCGAATTTCGGGCTGACGCGGGTCACCTACACTGGACCAAAATTCGCTTTGGGACATACCTACCCAATAAACGCTTGCGTAAACAAACCGTGCGAGACTGCTAGCGTGTATGTGTATGCATATACGAGTAGTGTGCGTGCACTGTGTGCATAGTATAGGTATAGTACAGTCATAGTCAGTGAGGGTGCCTATACAGGGCGTTTTAAAGTTTTAAGACTTCAAGAAGGTTCGTCCGAGAAGTGAATACGATAAGAATGTAATAAAAGCTATTGGAATCTATTCATTAAGTTGTTAGGAATGTTGAGTCAAGATTTTATACCAACCTACAACACAGTTTTTGAGAAAATTAAGACTAACATTCTGTTCGTAACATGAGCTCTTATGAAAGAGACGAAAAATTGCACAGTGAAAGTTCTGTATCGGTTTTTACAGCGATAAAAACTGAATGTAAAACACTTAATAAAAGCTAATTCAATTACGAAACTATTCACATAAGAAACAGTGAATTCTACAGTCTAGTTGAAGAGATATTTATGCAAACGTTGACTAAATTGCAAGACGCTCCTATGCTAAATGCATGCGGGAGACAAGGACGCAACGTCTGCTGTCAGTCGACTTTTCACGTGGCACGATGGCTTTTCACAAAATCACTCCTAGAAGCTGTTTTACTTAAAATTATGATCTGAAACTTGGTGTAGCCCTTTATGAGGCTTCGTACTTTAATGCTATATCATTAAAGTTTCTGGTTTCGAAAATTCATAGCACACGTTTATCGATACAAGATCAGATTGACTATGTCATTGTACCCTGAATTTTTTTATCTCACAAACTGGAAGTACTCATGCTATTTTACTTATACTATAAGAAACTAGATGTCTTGAAGTACATTCTGTGATTTTTTCGAAGAATATTATTAATACAGTTAGGAGTACTGGCGAGTTAAACACATGCATTTTCCGTAATCAAGAGTGCAGACGTTCTTGGGCTAGGTTAGTACAGCTGATTTTATACAGTGCATTATACAAGAATGCGTGCTCCTTTTCACCACCCTCCCCCTTCTCCCAGGAGACCGGACAAACCTCATTAAGCTAAATCTTGGGCGGGCGATATAAGTCAAACTTGTGTATGTACTTTTACCAATATAATTTGTTGTAAACGGTGAAATAGACTTCTAAAGCTGCGTTGTATTATTGCATTATAACATAGAAAATTAGTAAGTTGTCTATTTCACTGTTTAAGACGAATTGTATTAGTAAATGTATAAACATTGGTTTAATTTGAATCACCCGCCCAAGATTTGGCTGAATGCCTTAAGACTTTAAGATGCCATGTACAGGCACCCTATGTCAGTCGAGTCTGCTGAACAGCTAAGTGGCACCATAAGCCACGAACTTTTAATTATCATGCATATGAACGTGTATGCCTGGGGAGAGTGAGAGAAAGAGAGAGAGAAAATCAGACGTACCACGGTACTGACCGATGAATCCACTGAATAAAAATGAATAAATGTGTACGAATATATTTTTCCTAATCCTATTATAATATTTACTGATAAAAATTACATTATCAGTAAAATAAATTTGTTATTTGTAAACAAAAATTGTTTTTGACAGATTCTTATTTTATTAATGTAATTAATTTTGTTTTTGTTTGAATTAAATATTTTTATTATGGCAAAGAAGCATAGCTTCTACCGACAGTCCCGCGACTGTTCCGTTTTTTTTTAACGTTTTACAAATAGCTCTTTGGGTTATCTAACAAGGAAAAAATATTTAATCCCATGAAATGTACGCACACGGAAAAATACATTTAAACATAGTTTTCTAACATTACGTTAATAAATAGTGATCTTTTTGAAATTTCAGGAACATCAATATGTTAAAAGCCCCCTCTGAGGTTGGGCGGCGAGCGAGGCAGAAGGCGAGATGACGATAATATCGGTCGTCAGCAGATGAACTAGAGAGCGAGATGACGGTTAGTTGTCTCCACTGACAATGCTCGAGGATGTGGCCTGTGATCGAAGGCAAGGCGTCGAAAGCGCAAATGGCCTTTAGCGGGCGCGAGAGCAGGCGTCGTCTTCGTCGTTGGTTCCTTGACAAAGCTGCCGATTGTGTCGTCACTGTAGTCGCCTTTAAGTCTGGATATGTCGCTGGCTGCCTGCCCCCTGAAGGTGGGAGAGCGCTCCAACAAGCGTCGGCTGATGGCTGCGAATCGTAGATCTGTGAATTGGAATATCCGACAATATTTTTATGGAAGTAGATAAGTCGTTTTGAATAAGAATACCGAGATTGGTATTTCAAACAAGGTCGTTTTATTAGGTTCAGTTAATGACCTGTCCACTGCCTCTGACTCGCGTCGGGGCTCGAGAGCCAAGAAGAGCGTCAGCCGCACCTTCTTAAGCCCCAGACATAGCTATTGCTCTTGCGGGGAGCGGTAGCCACCTGGCAGCTGGTAGTATAAACTACGATGCAGGCGAAATTTTGAACGTACATTGGTGCGAATATTCGAAAAGTTTAAAGAAATTTATGAGAACGATAATAAAATTGATAAGTAGAATAATAATAAATTTTGATGAATCTCTTGATTCATAACAAATATTATATGAAATTCCAATGCCTACTATCCATGATGTTCGTTCCTGAATAATTGGAAGCATTAAACTTATTGAAGAGACAAATCTTAAAAATTAGAGATTAAGTTTTTTCATTTTTGACGATTGCAAGGTGATATTTGATGACAAGATGCAGAACAAAATTTGTAATTATTTATCAAATATCATTGAATCACATTGAAGATTGAAAAGAAGTTCGTACATAATTTTTTTTTTTTGGTAACTACTATTTTATGAGTATTTATAAACCTCAGATTAGTTTGATATTGATGTTAAGTGTACGCAGAAAGAGGTATTTATGGATTGTAATTTTAAGTGTAAATATTTAAATATAAAAATCTACAATCACTATGTAATTTTTTCAGTTGTTAAGAATTCTAAGTCAACGCTGATTTACTAAAAAGAGAGGGTTACAGTTTTTCTACGATTGCCAACAAGGGGGTAGGGGTGTCAATAATACCGAAAATCATCAATGTAGTTTGTACACGCTCCCTTACCATCAAGGAGCTTGGATGTCCGTCCTTTGGTGGGCTCAAGATAGAACTTCTCGCATGGGATTTGCCCAGTGTGTGGCCTCACTGCATGTCAAAAAGCGAACATGCCAAGTTAGGTGAAATATGTAGCAGAACTTAAAAGAGGCAAAATCGTATCAAAGAGTAACTCGTTGTGCGCGAGTTCAGCATTTTTGTTGCCAAAAAGGAAGGGAAGCGTATGGTCGTTGACTATAGGGCGCTCAACAAAATCAAGAAACACGTCCAATACCCCACTTGTACAACAAGATCCTGCAGGTCATCCTATAGGATATCCTGCAGACTTTCTCATTTCGCGGTCTTTCCTGCAGAATTTCCTACAGGAATGTATACAAACATTTATTGCAGCATCCTGCATGTGTTTATGTTACGTGTGAAATAAATCAAAGCCTTAACCAAAGAAAAGTACAGGACTGTCCGTTACCATTTACTTAAGCATTGTGAAGTACTGTCCTGAACATTTTTTCGTTTGGGGCGTCCAAATAGACTAAAAATTTTTCTGTTTTAAAATAAAAAATGTTACCAAACTTGAAAGAATATTTGCCAAACATTTTGTCATCGTTCAAATAACAATACATCGTTACGTTCTGTTTACGTAAGATTGATTAAAACCGTTGTTAAGATCATTAAAAAAATTGGTATTAATGCAACATTCGTAAACTTTCCAGATAGAAATAGAATGAAGTGAAGGAATACTTTCTATATCTATTAACATACAATTATGCATTTTGAGAATAATCTTTAGCTAAAATCTTGATTTTTCGTAAACACTTGCAATTCTTTTCCCCACGCATTTGGATGAAATGTAAAAAACAAAGCTACAATTTACATGTATACAAAAGCAGAAAGTTTCGCTAAAAAATAAGTAGAAAATTTTTTTACATTATTTTTATGCTTCGGCATGTAAAGTCAAATCTGCAAATTCCACAGCAGCGGTTGAGCAAGTATTAATCATCTTCAGAAAGTCTTGCTATATCAAAGTCGAAATATTGATCAAAACATACCTGCTCATGATCGTTCCTGAAAATACTTGACTAATATTTAGGTAAAAGAATTAATTTTTTTGATTTTACTGTTCTTATGTGTTTCAAGTAGAAGCAATTTATGTCATTCTAGCAGTTATTACCAAGCTTAGTGACTTGAATCGTAGAACAAAGTATCCCGAAGAAAAGTACAGGATAGTAGTTCACAAAGCTTTGGTAAATGATAACAGATACTCCTGTGCTTTTCTTTGATGTTTGAGGCATCTATTTATTTCGCACATAACATTTCCTTCATACAGAAAGTCCTGTAGGATGCTGCAATAAAATTTTGTTTGAATTCTTGTAAAAAATATTACAGAAAAGACCGCGAAATTTCTGTGAAAAATCCTGCAGGATATGCTACAGGAAATCCTGTAGGATATTGTACGGAAACGCCCTATATCGAAGATATAACTAACTCGTTGTATAAAAAAAAGTATCCCGTTTCCTTGGATCTATTGTTAGCATTCCATCAGGTTGAGATGCACCCAGATTCGGCGGAGCTTACTGCGTTTATAACCCACGACGGTTTATGAAAATACCTTAGAATGCCCATGGGATTAGAAAATGCACTTTAAGAATTCTTCAAAATCATCTGGACAATGCTCAAAGATACCTAAGCAGTCGTCTACGTGGACAATGTTACTATACCAGTGAATAGCATTGAAGAAGGGCTCCGTAAATTAGAAAAGGTACGCGAGGCCTTGGTAAGGTATTACCTTACATTAAATCTACGTAAATGTAGATTATTTTTGCACGAGATTGAATGAGTTCTTGGAGTAAGAGCTTCTGAGCGAGGGTGTACGATCTGGGAAGGCGAAAATCAAGGTGATGATAAATGCGAGAAAGCCAGTGGACGTAAAACAAGTTCGTCAGTTCCTCGGGCTGGGAGGATGTTTTCTCTGGTATGTGAAGGATTTCGTGTGGAAGGTATTATTGTTCATTGATTTGCTGCGAAAGGACGCAGCATGGGGTTGAGGGCCGGCCCAGAGCAAAGTTATTAGGGAAATAAAGGAGGTCCTGTCCATGAGGTCAGTCTTGTCAATATTTGATACCTGTTTGGAAACTGAAGTACACACAGATGCGAGTTCCGTCGGTGGGGGAACAATGTTGCTACAACACAAGGGTAAAGAGAAGGTGGTGATAGCATGACAGTCGTAAAATAACCCCCGAACGATCTGGAAACTCTGTCGATATTATGTGCCTCAAAGGTTTTCTGAGTTAACCTGCTAGAGATCCAATTAAAATTTGTAATTGACTGCAATGCCATACGTGCAACTGCGAATAAGAAAGATATTCAACTCCGTATAGTTTAGTGGTGAATGTATTTCTAAGACTTTGACTTCGAGATCGAGTCATATCCAGGACAAAGACTAGCACCTCTATTTGAGCCAGAATTTCATCGGATATTTATTAGTGCATATGATAGAGTATGAATGGATCAAAGTGGCTCGATTGCAAGATCCTGATATCAAGATTATACACAAAATCTGAGAAGGGGGTGGAAGGAGTAGTAAGATAGATAGATAAAAAATCTTGATGATTATGAGATTACACAGGTCAAAAAGAGGTCGCAAAGGGGTAGTACCCATGATGAAAAGAACATAAGATGTGCTACGACGCATTATCTGGAAGTTCCAGTTAATCGTTTGCCTTTCCGAAACTCAACCATTTTAAGTCAGAATGGACAGTAGCGAATGAAACAACGTAAAATTAAGACAGATATGGCCGCGATTAGGAAGGCGAGGAAATGGACGAGTTTCTGTTCGTCTGGGAGCACACTTTATGTTCTTTACATCATGGTCGTACCCAAGATACCTTGTTTTAATATTGTAAAATTATGTTATAAAGATAGGGGTCATGGTCATTTCTCCGCAGAACAGACGCTTGAGCTGATAGGTCAGAATCACCTGATTGGTTTAAGGAAATGAGCCGGTTCGTGCATACGGTAAAACATGTTTGAACTGACTATATTATAAGAGACCGAGTTAACGTCAACCGGATTTACTGCATTCAATCAACAAGGTTATGGTTCTTTTTTGTACGATATACTTAGATCACGTGTGCCCATTCATCCGGTCTAAATCCAAAGACACACAGATTCTGATTATCCTAGATGGTTTCACGAAATTTTGTATTCTTGAGCCCATGCACGACACAAAGACAAAGCACGTTACAGAAGTATTAAGTCAGCTGTTTGTGCTGCTCGGAGTTCCTACTCGGATAATAATAATAACCGACCATGCAGGGGTGGTCATTACATCGCATGGCTTCGCGGCGTTTTGTCAAGAGCACAGAATCAAATATATGGTAAATGCAGTGGCAACACCTCGAGGTAATCGACAGTGTGAGAGGCTAAATCGAACATTTTTAAATTCGTAAGCTGTTTCTAGTGCAGGCGAGGCGAAAGATGCCTGGAACTTCCAAGTAAAGAACTTCTAAAGCGCAGTCTACAGTGCCAATAACAGAACTTCACGTGAAAATCTGTGCCAGCTTTTGTTTGAACACGAGCCTGAGGGAATTTCAGGTGCTGCTCTGTTTGCAGAGATACAGGCCACTCTTTACCATCTGGACCTACAAGAACTACGATAGAGAGCCGAGGAAAACGCTGATCAACAACAGGCCGAGCAAAAAAGGCGCTTCAAAGCTCGACACTGTATGGTTGAAACCGCACCTCAGTCGACGGGCCTGAGTAAGAAACTCGTGGAAAATCTGATGGAAACATTCGGAATAATAGTGGTGCTACCTAACGATCGGTATGATGTACAAGATCTCTGAGACCTAAAGAAGACTCCGAACCACCGGAGTATCATAGCCGTAGACAGCTTTCATACGTGCGAGTCGTCTTCGAGGCTTTGGAGTAAGATAAGTAATGTTTCCACTAAATTATTTAATGGTTGGAGTCAAGAATACAGTTGCTGGCCTGGTTGTCACAGGAAAGCGCTGGCTGATTCTTTGCAGAGGCCGGGACCAATAGCCAAGTATAAAAGCTTGAACTCAGTCTGGTCATCTATCGCCAGAACAGGCCGAGTATCTCTCGTAGAGAGCTGGTATTACCATAGAAGCCAGAGTCGAATAGTCCTGGGCTAAGGTTGCATCTGATCACAATCTTAATGGACTAGGGTGCTCGGCAAAGCAGAGGATCAGGGACACATAGCTCAGAATTCACTTTGATAAGGAATGCCGCTGCGATTAATTATAGATATTAATTCATCCCATGCATGTTTTTGTAGAATTTCCGATTATATTCGTGTCAGTAGAGTCCATGGTACGAGATAAAATTTCGAACGGCTGTACTTATTACCAGAGTGAGCAAAAGTAGGGAAAAAGGTAACATGGCCTAGGTGGCACGATTTATAGGCTGTTTTCCGTTATATAGATGACGTGGATGTCGTATGGATTTCATCACATTTACAACGTCGCTTGCTGTTTTTACTGGCCCGATTGCGGAATACATAACCAGTAAAATGTAGGAAGTCTGCTTATTCACCTAACGGTAAGGTAGAATCCGACCCTATCTAGTTGCTGGCGACGATTGCGGCAAACAGCCATGGGTATATATATATGATGTACGAGTATGTAGCGTGAGCGACCGAGTACAACTGACTGACTGTATCGACGGCGCAGCTTGCTGATGCGAGAGAGACCCGAGAGGCAAGAGACATCCCTTCACAGATATGCCCTAAGTAGTTGACATGTGGGGTGTATACTTTAGTATGAAAATAAAGTATTTGTTCATATGAGTATGTTGTAACAATTATAATTCAAAACGGATGAATAAATTATACGATCGATTGGCGTAAAAGTAAGTTTTTAATTAATTCTTTGGCAATGCTCTAGAGAGATAAAATAAGCAATTTTTAATATTATATAGAAGTATTACAAAATTTATACTTACATGCATACGAATTTTCAAATTCTCTTTCTTATTGAGGAAATCAGAGATCTCTAGAATAAAAACTATGCGATAGTTGGTAGCAGAAAAATTAAATTAATCTGTGTATATGATCCCGACGATCAGGAAACTTACTGCAGATGGCGTGGGCGTGCCCTAGCTAATAGATAAATGGTGTCACAGTGACAAACATGTACGATTCGTGATATCCTGACTTTAGCGTGACAAAGATCTCGTCATGGTAATACGTCCTACTGACCATATACTGTCGTCACTTGTAGTAAACGTGCGTCCGCGACGCCATTTTTCTTGTGGCTACCGTACGCCATCTGTGCTAAGTTTGCCGACCGTGGGGGCATCATTGGTGAAATTTGCCAAAATTTTACTTGATATGTTCCATCAAATTGTACTAAGGGGTGAAACAAAAGAATCATCTGCTAATTTATGAAAACTGCATGCGATGTAAAGAATATTCAGATAAATCAAGGACAGTGGAAATATATAATCAGCATGACCCATGTTTTGTTAGTCAAGTATAAAGAACTCTCTATTTAATAAATTTTTTTTAAATTGTCAATGTTTAAAAGGTAATATTTGCGATGAAAAAGTGAAAAATAATTTGTCTGTTGACATTAATTTTGCACAACTATTTTAATTTTTTTTCAATAATTCACTTCACCTATTAAAAAAAATTTGTCAAGCTCCCGCGCCGCCAGACAGAAAAAGTGAGAAAAGCGAACAACAGCCGTTTTTATTCTTATCTGCTGGTGCAGCATGCACACCGCTACAGGAGCTACTCTAAGATCGAAGCTTATTATATCTAAAAACTAACCTTTATAAAGGTCACTTAAGCAATATTTTCTTTGTAAACTAACCCCATTCATCGCCTCACTCTCAATGCGAGCGTTTTACACTATATAGTTTCTAGTCTGCTACAGTATAGCTATTCTAAATTTTTGCACCTTATCATTTATTTTTTTACTCCATTCATAATTAGGTACTTCCTTTTTGCCAATGATGTTAGTACAACCTCAAAATAATTAAAAAAATTTTTGTGTACTAAGGTAGGCTATAAATATTTTTAATAATCAAAGATAAAAGATTGATTGTTATGTGACTAAACACCTTACTTATAATTTATTCTCTAATTAGTCGTGTCTCATCGAGTGGTTTGTTTTAAGGTAATAATTAAAAATAATATTTTGATGGATTAAAAAAAAAGTAATTAAAATTTATAGGTTTAGTTTAAAAATAAGATAATTTCTGCTAAAATAGATAATTAAAGTCTTTTTACATAAAAGCGAGTCAAATTTTTATTTCAACAAGGGACTAAGATCTAAACCCTTTTTATCTTAATAGCTCCATGTATGATTCACCTCTCTAAAAGTTTGTATTTTTCTTGACAATATTTATGAGAAATATTTCACGTTTCAGTACTTTTACTGGATTGAAAATGCGACCACATGGAAATCAAGAAATAATCGATTTTCGCTGCAGATTTACTGCCCAAACAAAGATTATAGTTCTGGAGTGTTCTTAGGCATTTCAACGGTGAGTATACAAAATTGATTTTTTTAATTTTTTCATGCTTTTTTTTATTTATTTGTTGATCTCCATACCGATTTCTGGTTTTTACCATGTGTATGTACAGCATGTTGATTCTAATCTCATCCTGTCGGTTCTCCTCTATATTTCTTTGTTCTCTACCTAGGACAACTGATCTTAAATTCACCCACGATGATGCAGAGAAGACTCCATGGGGTGCTCTTGGAACCGAATTTCAGCAAAAGAAACTCGGAAAATCTTTTTAGTGCATTTAACTGGGATTTAAACCCGAGCTGTTTTGAGCAGTCATATCTCAGAGCCTCAGTTGTATTACCCAATCAAGGCATGTGCCGCAGCCAATTGCTCTGTCACTGCATTCTCAATTTTTTGCACTACATTATTCTACAGCATGGGCAGGAGCTGTCAGTTTTCTTCCTCATGTTTCTTCAACAGTTTCCGTAACTTTCTTGAAATTCTCTTACAAAACATATAACAATTATTTTGATTTTCATGTTATCTTTCTTACGTTTGGTTTCTCTGTACTCTTCCACATACTCTACCAGACAATTTTGTACTCTAATGCGTGCACAAAAAGAGACAAATTGGTGTGCCAATTAAAACCGATTTGTTCACTCTTGTTTCGATGATGATATTTAACTGCTATTGAAGAAGTGACCAAAATTTTAATAATTATCACGAATAAAAATATTGAAACACTCCATTTGCATGCACATACATACTAGTGATCCTCGACCTGAACAGCATCAATAGTTTTAAGAACATCTTTAAATGGTTTAAAATTGTATCAACTACCGTGTTTGAGAAGGTACTAAAAACATGCAAAATTTCCCCCTGCTTATTGTTATTCAAAATATCGTCAGAGTCGCTTTTGCATAAGTTTCCGTGAAAATGGTGCCTGATAGATGATACCATCCGGGTATAACATTAATACTGGGGGTCTGAGCTAGTTTATGACCGTTTTTACAATTTTTTGAAAAATAAAAAAAAATTTTATTTCCTAAATTTGTTATAAACTAGCTTAGACACTCAGTATTAAAAAAGAGTTAGCAATATAGTATAGTAAACGGTGCCCCATGACTCTTTTGAGTACCACCAACAGACACTCATGATTGTAAATATTTTTGATATTTTTGACTTTTTGACCATGTTGACGGGCTTATGACTGATATGTAATATGGGAGTTTTAAAGCAAATTGCATTTTTTCACGATAATTGAACGATACACATGAACACACGCATAATGCATGCACGTATAATCTGTATTATAATATTAAATAAGACTTTTTTTTTTTAAATATTTTCTATATTTTAGGAAACAATGTACTTCGTAGTATTATCAAGTTTTGAAGAATCTAAGGACTTATTAAGAGAAGCATTAATAAAAACAAATATTATTGACTGGGATAGGAAAATTATATTTGCAGCTGTTCATCAGTATTGTAAAGATACTTTATTGGATTCTCTAAACGAAATAAAAATGCATCAAAATATTAAAATAGATGATCAAACATCGTATGTGTGCAATTATTATTTTAAGCCAAAAGAAGAATGTATTGAGTTAACAATCAAGTAAGTACTGACCATAACTTAGAAATAACCTTACTTTTATTTAATGACACAACATCACTAAGTTTTTCGGTTTAGCTTCCTGTCAACACATGCTTTTATGAGCAGTTTCCTCATTTTGTGTGAAATAATTTTATTAAATCAAAATATTTCAAAGCTAGTATGTTTTAACATGAATTAAAGCATAAGGCTTATAGTGAAATGTAGAGATCATGTAAAAATATCCGGCATACAATATTTGGGGTAATAATAACATAAAAACTACGCAAAAAGTTACTTGTAATTTTGAAGTTTTAACACAGCCAACTTTATAAAGAGCCCGATCCTTTGGACGTTGTTAACAAACAAAATGGCTCTAAGAAACTACTTAAAGCAATAAATTGTAAATAATGGAAAAATATAATTCTTAATGAATGGGTGCTTTACAAAATGTAGGTTGATACAACAAAATATTAAGCAGCTTGCGTCCTCATGTTGGAAATATGTGGTAATAGCTGTTTTCTGAATATTTTTTTAACTATTGCCTTTGTATGTCTAAATAAATCAATTCCAACAGTACATTAATTCAATATAAAGAGCTCATGTTAAGTCGGATAATACTCTCGATTTTAAGGAATAATATCATGCGAACAAGATAATAATTTTTAAAACTAAAAAAGTTGCAAGGATAAGCGGAATACCATATCGTTTATTGAAACTACTAATAGAGATTCTTGGTAGTAATACATCTTCTCCTCGGAACTTGCCATTCAAAATGCTGGCTTCGACAACATTTTTCATCATTTTTTTAATGACTAATCGCTTGCTATTTCACAGTCTTGGCGGGTTCAAATTACGAAGCAAAATACCGGAGATCCAACCTTTAGTTGTAAATGGTGCAGTCGCATGCCTGGTTAATCCAATGAGTTCAAAAAAACTCTGCTGGATAATTTACAGCTTCATTAGTATCGCAAACTGTATCGATAGATTTGTATGACATCGATTCCCCCGGCGCAACTGTTGTATCTTGAGATTTAAATCATTGACGTCCACGTTTTTTGCTGCCAAAATTGCTCTTTTTGCCAGCCACTCATGATTTAAGTATTATGTCTGTATATTGGGAAATATGTGGTCAATGAGAGCATTTCGCTAATTTATGATCGTACAGAAATCGGTCGGAAATTTTATACATCCAGTATTTTCATGTACATCTACTTTTCCATCGCCGATATATAACAATTGTTTTGAGAATCTTACAGCGGATGGATCTTGAAGCATTCGAACGCGTATATTTACTTGCAGCTGTACTTTTTCAACATTACGCCACAGTGGCGATGATTTCAAGCAAGCGTTGATCTCATTAGCGTACACTGAACGTGGTGTGGTGGGAGGTGTTTGTCTAAAATCACCTGAAAGGAGTAACAGAGTGCCGCCAAATAGTTTGTCGTTGTTTTTTACGTTTTTTAATGTCCTTTTCAACGCCTTAAGTGAATGTTTGTGAGCCATAGTGCATTCATCCCAGATGATAATTTTACAGTGTTTTAGCACTGTGGCCATTGATGACTACTTTTTTATTTTGCACTCTGCGTCTGGATTGTATTAAATATTTAGTGGTAGCTTAAATGCTGAATGAGCTATTCTACCTCCATCTAAAGTTGCTGCAATGCCAGATGATGCAACGGCCAATACGATGCCATTATTTGATCGTATTTTGGCGATAATTAGCAAAATGAGAAATGTTTGGCCAGTTCCACCTGGTGCGTCCAAAAACAAAGAATTCACCTTGTCCTTCTAAAACTGCGAGCATAATGCGGTCGTAAATGGTTCTCTGTTCCTCAGTCAGTAGTGGGACATTGCGAGTAACAGTTGCTGCCATTTCTACAGTATTGCACTGCAGTTCATGATTCATGTCAGTGATCGTTAAATCAGATGCACTTCGATTTGGCAAATGCATACCGAAACGACTGAGTGGTAAATTGGCAATGACAATGCAAATATCCTCGACAGCAATCAATGCTTTATTGTACATATCGTCGTTGAATGTTATCGTTTGATCGTTGCACCGTGTACGATGTCGATTCAATACATCATCAGTGATTTAATCTTTGTGATTATCCCACAACATCTCTGCTCGGGCTGGGAAACATGCAGTCAACACTATAGAAAATAGTAGACGAATTTTTATTGCTGTAAAGTTCAATGATGCTTCAGTCAGCAAACATGCCCACTGGTTGTCGTCCTCCAGCAAGCCTAGTGCAAGGCATGAATCTTTACACGTTGGATACTGTTGTCCATTCACTTTACGTATATCTTGAAACGACAATGGGCAGGTGACATTAACCAACAACAGTAGCAAATAAAAACACTCAGTCTGCTTTAGATTAACTGTATATACTCGCCCCAAGGTGTTTGATTTGAACAAACCATCAATCGGTGTGTCTTGCTTGCGGGGCATCTATTTTTTTGTTTGAGCCCACGTGAAATAGCGTGGTACTTCTGAATAGAGTAGTGTTCGTGCAAATGCACCAAAAGCATCCGTATGATTACACAAATCAAAAAAATTCGGTGAGTGTAGTTTTTGGTGGATTTATTGCATGATTAATCGCTGTCATGTTCGTGAAAAATATGCGCTGACCGTTTTCAAGATTGACGGCTAAATGAGGAACTGCTGGATCCCGTTCATGAATTTGGAAACCAAAGATACGCCAAACAGCTTTATTTGAGCTGATGTATCGGCCAATCTCGTAAAGCGTTATTTCATCGTTGTTAATTACCGAAGGAGCATTCACATTTGTATTGTCAATACGAAATACAGCCACATCACTTCCTTTATTTACATACTTTCACATGTGTTTGATGCTCTTCACCGAACTGTAGAACTCAACATTATTATGGGCATTTAATGTTTTACTCAGCAGAAGTCAATATGGCACCACCCAGCGATTGTCAATGTCAATGTCTGTGTTGTTGACATTTTTTTTAAATGATTGTACTCTATTATCTGTATTTCTTCGAAAATATATTGGATATCCGTCGACATGTGTGATCGTATCGTTGATACGATTTTTAGGAAAACTCTTTGTATATTTTCTATCTGCCATGCAAGCTGATGAACGCTTCAGATCAATAAATGGGCCATAAATCATGTTTGTTGTAACAATATCAAACAGTAATTGATCAGTAGACGGATCTAGAATTTCCTCAGAAATCATACTATCGATTTCTTCAGGACGTATTTTGTCGATTAACTATACCGAAATGTGTGCATGAGGTAATTCTCGTTTTTCCATTCAACCGAATACATCCAGCAACGTGTGGGATCGAATACATATAATTTTGTAATGGACCTCATTAAGGACTTTAATTTTTGTTTGAACACACGTGCTTTAATGTCATAACAATGTATTACATTTTGTCCTGGCAATAGCGAAGATGTAATCTCCGGCCATTTTGGATTACATGTAAATGTGATAAATAAACGCGGTCGTCCGTATGCACGCACAAAAGTCATAGCATCCTGGATGTATTCATGCATGTAACGTTGACTGCATATGTACGATGATGGTAGAATGATAGAGTTGCCAATTTCGGCAGCGTCGGTGTTGCTTATAATAACATCTCGCAAGTGATTGTATTTTTTCGCACGCAACTTCTTTTGATTGTATGGTAAGTATCGCAGTCGTTCGCTCTCCATCTTCAAGTACGTGTCGACCATGAATTGTTGGAAAAGCAAACGACACCGGAGAATGACGTTGTCCTGACCGCGTCTAATCATCAGACAATACGCATATAATCCTTCGAGCTAACGTAGCTGCTTGTTTTGGCTCCTGTAATAATATATTCATAAATATTAATTCAAATAAACCAATTAACGCCGAAGCCTTCAAATTTTTCAGCGACTTATCAACGCAATTATTTGTTGTTTTGGCGGAAAAAGTTTTTTGCCAAAAGTAATGGCTTAAAGTACAACTATTTTATGCGCCCTTCTGCACATTTTAAGTATATAATATTTGTGATTACACGCTGGAAAAAAATCAAACATTATTTTTTTTTCTTCAAATTTCGGTGTTTTTTGTGTTTACTTAGGTCATATAGTTTTTCCTTCAAATCTGACAAAAATGTTGATGAAAGATTCAGAAACAGCATTATTTTCTACACTTAAATATGTAAAAACAAAGTTATGTTGATGCCAATAACATATTAAAAAAGCGTGTTGAAAGGTCGCTAAAAAATTGGAACGCTTCGGCGTTAATGGGTTAAGTAATGATGTTCATAATGAATTAGGTTTCATAATGAATGAATTACCTGGTACGGGATTCCGTTGTTAAATATTTATGCAATATCCATCTTTTCCCCTTAAGAACATTAGTGGATATTGGAGAGTGCCGTATGAACAGTGTGTATCAGCAATAAATTCAAGATTATTATTTTTGCTTCGAATCACGATTTCTCGCGTAGCTGTACACTCACCAACTATGATCCCAGCAACGTCATCAACAACAGGTGCATTGAACCTGCCAATGTGCTCTTCAGCAGATTTTTTTATCAGGATTGATGACGATAGCGTGATTGTCACTTTGTAATTTAAAATGTATTATTTGAATAATTTCAACAATTCATTGTACTCATTCAATAAAGCGTCCAGCTCGCCGACGACGCGTCTAGCAAAAGGTGAATTAAGAATTAAGGTTGTTGTAGCTACAACGTACATCCACGCGATTGACGAGTGCGCTTTCAGAGTCCTCACCACCAATGAAGTGAATTTTTTAAAATTTATGTGATTCGTTTTGCATTGGCAGCAATGAATCCACTTTGTGATAAACTGAACCTTTGATTTTGAATGTTGAATAAAATTGTTAACCACTTCCAGCATTATTTTTAACTATTTTTGTTGCTCCGAACGATGTCATTTGAAAACGTAAAGTGAATATTCGAATTAACTTCAGGAACAGGTTAGAATCTGGATCCGTACCGATAAGTAAACCATTCAATGGTTCAGATGGTGTTTCAATATCCGGAAGTTGCAATTTTCCTGACGCCCAACACAAACCGGCTGGTTCATTTTTGAATTAAAGAGCATTACAATGCAGACATTCCTTGTCCATAGCATCAATCTCCACTTTCGAATAAGCGCAATATTTAATATCTGGCTCATACTTAAATGCTAAACGACTGAATGAATCGTATATAAATGCTCGATGTACTTATTGGCGTTGTTGGTCATTTTCTCTGCGTGTGTTAACTACGAATCGACGCGCTGGTCTTTGTTTATTTTGTTTAGCTCATTCCTTTTGTGATTGTGATTTACGCAATTGCGCCATGTTCACACGCACAACTTCACGATCCTGTTCGATTTATTCGTCTGTTCTTTGGGCTCATCTATTTCACATGTCTGTAGATCTAGTCGTTCGACGGCCTTAATTGGACCCTTTACGTATTGCTGGCATTGTTCACTGTACAAAATACACAATAGATCAAATTAAAGTATTATAGTATTGTCAATAATAAAAAAAATAATAAATAATAAATAAAAACTATTGAATGTGTGAAAATATTTTGGAATTATTCATATAGGTATCACAATGGTTGTTGTTGGCGAGAGCTCGTGACACATATTGAATACTATCGATTTAAAGGAGATCACTTAATAAACTAAACGTGAGAACTATCTTGAGCAAAATGGGTATACATATTTATAGCACTGCAAATTGACAATACATGACTATGAGAATATACTTAACATGAGAGTTGCACTGAAAAAGAAGAATGATAAATATAAGCGTCACTTCTACGATCGACGCGCAATCAATAATAATGGCTGAAAACCGTGAGAGAAAGCTTATTGTGTGAGAATGACAGTAGACCGGCTTCGTTCTTATTCCTACTCTTTGCTGTTTACTTGGTGAAAAGTGACACCTGTAGACGCCTGGCGGTAATAACTAATCGAGTGGTAACTGATCAGTTATTGACCGCCGAGGGTAGAAAATGATTGAAGTACTAATATCGCTATTAAAATAGGGGTTGATGTAAGAAGGGTTTAAATATAGGATTGTATGTATTTTTTAATTCCAAATCATACAAAAATTAAAAACAAAATTTAAAAAAAAAAAAAAAAAAAAAAAATATGTTTATAATCCACCCTTATCACATACAGTTAAAAAAAATACCTTACGTCCTCCACTGTTTCCCGCCGGATTTTCATAACAAATTTGACAAGA
>JAPYYV010002341.1:0-21039 GCA_030522625.1 Copidosoma aretas | reverse complement strand
GTGGGCGGAATACGGTCGTGCATCCACAAAGAGAGCGGAGAGAAATCGTCGGACGAACGAGCGTTGGAGGGGGGAAAAAAAAAAAAAAAAAAAGAGAGAAGCGTCGAATCAACCGCAAAATGTAACCTAATCGTCGGTGCGGGGATTAAACGGGAATTCTCGCGAATCGTCCTGATGGCTGAGACGTCTCGTAGTACCCATCTGTTTTGATAATTTTACTCCAAGCTCCGGCAGCAGGGTAAAAAAGAAAACGCGAGCTTTTTTCCCCGATTGCCCTGAATGTCTTCCTTGTTATTTTGTTCATCCACTGACACCCGATCGTAAAAATAAATCTCAAAGAGCGATAAAACGAAAGAACACACGGTGCAGCCCGTCGAGCTTGCAGCAAACTAACGATCGCTGCAAGTACCAGCTCTCAATTATGTATGGCTTATCATTACGATCAACGATGCTGCCCTTGTCAGCTCCGAGCCGAGCGATTCCACAGACAAAGGAGATAAGAAAAAACAAACAAAAATCACAGCACTGCAACTCTCATCCGCCGTGAACGCCAGCATCGGCGTGGCGGCCCGAACTGCCGAACCGTTGAACTCTGCCGCTCCTCCTACATCCTTCCTTTCTCCCCTCGCGCTTGTATATGTATTTTTATGCCGCTGCTGCTCGCCCGGCGACTCCTCTCTCTTCCTCCTCTTTTCTTCGCGTGCACGGCGCTCTCGCGCTTAACGGTACACTTGTAATGTTGTACACAAGGTACATGCTTATCGTGTGCAGGCGCGACGAGAAACCACAAAATTTTTCACAGAGCCGAAGGGCCGATCGCGGGACAGTCGTATATACCGATCCGGCCGATCGGCCGCGCTGCGCGAGCAAAGATTCCGGCCCATCTTCCTCTCTCCCCGTCTCGCTGATGAGCATTTTTGTGCTTCGTGCGACGACCCGTCCGACCGGTCGGTCATCCTCCTGTTTGACGCTTACATGTATGCGGAAACGAAACGTACACGCATGCACCTATTTAGGTTTGTGGGGTATGGAAATTTATCAACGTGTCTCCACGAGTAGCGCAATTTTATCATCATCAAGTCTACTCGCATTGTGTGTGGGTATTAGTGAAGTTTTGGGGACGGTAGTTGCGCTCTTTTTTCTAATTAAATCATCTATATTTTGTTTTTGTTTCGTGAAAATGTACATTCTGTCTTGTAAAAAAATACTTAAAGATATCACGCGCAATGTGTTCATCAAAACTTTATACTTGCACATATTTGTCGTCCTTTGAGAGAGTACGCTTTTGTACTACACGTGATAGGTGTATATATAAGAATTGGATTTTGAAGAAGTAAATTTGCCTTATAAAATCACTAAGTTTGAGGAAAAAAGTTTGCATGTTGTACTTGCTGCGGGAGGCATGAAATTTCGGACATTTCAGGGTCGCTGTCGTCGCTGATTCTGCTGCGGCTGCTTTCGTTATCTGAAACGTTTATTTGAACTTTTGAATATATACGAAAGTTTGAATGTACGGCGGATTTTTATCAACGAATCGGTTCATCCTTTACCAAATTTGAACTGCTGAGGTTTTTTCCTCAGATGAAGAGGCACCGGAGGTTGAGAATCTTTGTAGCTGGATACGAATTTTTGAGCTTTTCTGAGAGCATTATCGACCATGCGGGATTTCGGCGCTCTGGCTAAATATGTAACCAATTGGGCCAATGATAGTTCGCACTCTGGCATACCGAGCATTTTGCATGCCTGCATCGTATTAACCGCCAATCCTGAAAATACAAATCCATCATATTTATTAATTCTGGCCGTCATTGAATCAAGAAATTCGCGCTTGTACATACCAAGAGCTTTCGGATCCTCCGTGCCGATATCTTCGCACGACGCACGAACCATCCTTCTCGCTATGTACACGGGATCCTCGCCGGACACGAGTTGCCTCGTGAGCCAATACAGAGCGGCGTTTTCATCGCTCGATCTGACGGATTTGTGGAGTGCTGAGATCATGTCGTAATGTTGATCGCCTTTTTTATCGTACAACATATGACTTTTTTTGAGACTGTCTTTGATATCATCGAGGGAAATAAAACTTGGCGATTGGCAATCGTTATCACTGCTCCTGCTCTGAACAGCCAAGTCCAATCCCCCAAGGGCGATTCGAGCATCCCCGTCCGAGGTTTCTGCTAGCCAATTAATCGCTTCTCTGTCCAGCAAAAATTTGTCATTGGCACGTGAAATGGCATTTGAGTCGTTTACGCGTTTCTGGAAACAAGACACATTCACTTCGAGATTTTAATCAAGCGTTTAAAAGGAACTAAGATACATTTTGGTGGGCACGTACATCTTTCGACGTATTAACTATGGATCCTTCTAAAGTTTTCACCGCTTGTTCCAAAATTACTGTTAAATTCTCAATGGAGAGTTTTTCGAGAATGATGACTCGGCATCTGCTCAACAGGGCCGAATTCAAAGTGTAGGATGGATTTTCCGTCGTTGCACCTACCAATGTTATAGTGCCGGATTCAATGTGAGGCAAAAAAATGTCCTGCTGCGTTTTGTTGAATCGGTGTATTTCATCGAGAAATATAACTGTACGTCTTCCAAACTTCAAATCATTTGATGCTGTTGTTATCAATGTCTTTACATCGGCTATGCCTGACATTGCAGCAGAGAGTTTGACAAAACGATACTTGGCACCAGGACAGTGTTTGCATATATTTTCAATAATATGAGCTAGTGAAGTCTGACAAAAATAAAAAAATTTTAAATCTGTTATCCACATATGCATGTATACAATGATAAAAAAAAGTGACAAAATTTTTAATTGCATACCTTTCCACAGCCCGGAGGGCCCCACAAAATAATATTTGGAATTTCAGTGTTGCTCAATAACTTGTACAGAATGCTTTCTTGTCCAATAACATGAGTTTGACCAACATACGAAATTATATTGATAGGTCTCATTCTTTCAGAGAGAGGAATGGATTCTTGATATTTCAGCTCTTTATTAACTTTTTTCGAAACCTGTCGGACAGATAAAACGTCAGATGTAAAAACATTTACAATAATACAGGCTAATGAATCTCAGTGTAACTACATATAGTAGTTACTAACTACTCACATGAGGAATCTTCCTGTTTGGACTCGAGTTTTCGTTGACAGAGCCAAGTGTCGCTCCATTCTTGGAAGCCGACAAAGAATGTTTTGGCTTTTTAACTGCAGGTGAACCAGTGATGCTTTTGAAAGATGAGGATCGTTTTGGTGTGGTTGCTTGAGTTGCTTCATGCACACTTGTTGACTCGTTCAGAAAGAGACATTTATTGACGTGATTCTCAATCACGCTCTGGCTAAATATATTAAAACAAATCGGACACTCCGGTGGATTATCTTCTTGGCTGCTCATCGTGATTCTTATCTGGAATTGTCACAGTGTTTTTTGTTGCACAACAAATAAATAAGAAACAGCGCGTGGTGCGATCAAAATAAGATAAGTATACCTATATCCGAGCCAAAGCCGCCAAAGAATTATCGCATCAGCTCATCAGCTGTTGCCGGCACATGTTATATATATTAGGTTTGAGTATATATATATATATATAAAATATATGTCTGTGACGACTGTGACGAGTTGACGACTCATGACGAGTGACGAGACTAACGAGTTCATGAGTTGACGAATGTGATTGGTGTCATGTTATTTAGTGAATACTGAATGTGAATATGACTGGATGCTGATTTTTATATTTGCTCTAACGCCATTTTTATACACATTAAATTGTTAAAGTTGGCACATAAAACCGATTTATATCACTGAGTGCATCTTGTTAAAAATTCAGTTAGATCCACTACTGACGTGAAATTTTGGTCAGAATCAGCTTGAACAGGTTAGTTTATTCAAAACTGTAAAAATATATAAACAAATCACTTCAAATATTTCTAAGTAAGTATGCATGAACTAAAGTATACTTGCCTGCAAGACAAGAAATCTGACATTTGAGCCGTAAATCGTTATAAGTATTTACAAGTTTTGTTGCTTGAACTTGAACGTTTTAACTATTAATAATTTAATTGACAAAATGAACTTTTCCCCGAATCAATTTGATTTTTTAAATTAATACATTATCTAGCGAGTCACGGCCTGTAAGCAAAAATGAAGAAATACAGGAGAAAAGATTCTTCAAGCGAGAACAGCGATGTCGACAGCGAGGAAGAAAGGCGAAAAAAGGATATTAAAGAACGAGATGAATTTGCTAATCGCCTCAAAGCAAAAGATGATGATAAAACACGAAAAATTGCTTTGCCAGCAAACTCTGGAGCTGGTAGGAGCAATCAACAAAAAAATAATGGTAGTTTGAAGGTTGCTGTATTTTAATGAAACTGTTTGTTTTTTAGCGGAAGCAGCTAAGAGACTTAAAATCATGGAAGAGGAATCAAAGGAGAAGCTTGTACCAAAGTTACGTGTAGAATCACGTAGAAAGTATTTAGAAAAACGTAAAGAAGACAAAGTGGCTGAATTAGAAGCAGATATCGTTGATGACGAATATTTATTCGAAGAGGAGATGTAAAGGATATATTTAAACTCTTGTTTGTACCAACTTATAGTTTGATAAAATTAAGCTAAATATGTTTACTACTATTTAGATTGACAGAAAAAGAAAAGAGAGAAAGAGCACACAAAAAAGAATTACTCAGATTGGCAAAAGAACACGAGAAAGCCAGGGAACTTGAAAAAATTCAGCGTTACCACATGCCACTTGAAAAAGGGAAGCCCCCACCAGATTCTGAATATATTGATAAAGAACCACCTCAATCAGAGCAAAACAAATGGGAGTCTGATCAAATTTCCAATGCAGTGTACAGATTTGGCGCAAGAGATGAAAAAGGTCATATTTTTTTCTCTTTAACAAGTTACTTTTAATTGTAATGGAACACGGGATTTATTTTGTTTCATTTCACAGCTGATGAAGAATACGAGCTTCTTCTGGATGATGAAATAGAATTCGTTCAGTCTCTTCAACTTGCTGGAGATAGGAAAGAAAGAAAAGCTGTAGCTGCACCTACGGAACGCAAGTTAACGAGCATCGAAGAAACTCAAAAGAGTTTACCTGTATATAAATATAAAAAAGAACTCATTCAGGCAATCAAAGATCATCAGGTAAGTATTTCAATTTTGACTATATAACATTTTTCTCAACACTGTACATTTTATTTTTATTATTTTAGGTCTTAATTGTTAGAGGCGAAACTGGATCTGGAAAAACTACGCAAATACCGCAGTATTTGTACGAAGCTGGATTCACAAAAGATGACAAATTAATCGGCTGTACTCAAGTAATAATTTTTACGAGTACCATTTAATATTGAGTGAATATGTTTTCACGAATAAAATTCTACATTAATTTCGTAGCCAAGGCGAGTTGCAGCGATGTCAGTTGCCGCACGAGTAGCCCATGAAATGGGAGTTAAATTAGGAAACGAAGTTGGTTACGCTATTCGATTTGAAGATTGTACATCTCATCGTACGCGAATCAAATACATGACAGATGGTACTCTGCACAGAGAATTTCTCAGTGAACCAGACCTTGCATCCTACAGGTATTATTGTATTTTAATTTTTTTATTCGTTGATTTTATAGCGTAAGATGATTGTAAATTAATGTGAGTTTTTTTGCAGCGTCATGATTATTGATGAAGCTCACGAAAGGACGTTGCATACCGATATCCTATTTGGTTTGATCAAAGATATAGCGCGTTTTCGTTCTGATCTAAAACTTATTATTTCGTCTGCTACAATGGATGTAAGCAAATTTGCTGAATTTTTCGACGACGCTCCGATTTTCATAGTTCCTGGAAGACGATATACCGTCGATATATTTTATACAAAAGCACCCGAAGCCGACTACATCGATGCAGCAGTGGTTACAGTTTTACAAATACACACGACTCAACCTCCAGGCGATATACTTGTATTTCTCACAGGTATTCAATGATTTTTTTAGCGAATAATAGTCTGGGTTGTTTTACAATTAAGTTTTTTGCGATACTTTTTTTTTTAATAGGTCAAGAAGAAATTGAAACTTGCCATGAGATGCTTCAAGATCGGGCTAAAAGACTAGGCAGTAAGGTAGCAGAACTTATAATCGTACCTCTTTATGCCAATCTGCCAAGTGAGATGCAAGCTAAAATCTTTCTGCCAACGCCCCCAAGAGCAAGAAAGGTTGAGATATGAATATCATCGTACCAAATCTGTTGTCAATCTAACTTTAATATTTTTTGTAATATATTAGGTTGTACTAGCTACAAACATTGCTGAGACTTCACTAACGATAGACAATATAATCTACGTCATCGACCCTGGATTTGCAAAACAGAATAACTTCAATTCTCGCACGGGTATGGAAAGTTTGATGGTTGTACCTATCAGTCAAGCCTCTGCAAATCAGAGAGCAGGAAGAGCGGGGAGAGTCGCTCCAGGCAAATGTTTTAGATTATACACATCTTGGGCTTATCAATATGAAATGGAAGAAAACACAGTCCCAGAGATTCAGCGGATTAATTTAGGTACAATATTGTCGCAAAGATTTTTCATATTTGTTACTGTTTTTTTCATTCATTTTGTTCACAGGCAATGCAGTTTTAACTCTAAAAGCCTTAGGTATAAATGATTTGGTTCACTTTGATTTTCTGGATCCACCACCCCATGAAACGTTAATATTGGCGTTGGAACAGCTCTACGCGTTGGGTGCGCTCAATCACCGCGGTGAACTCACTAAACTCGGCAGAAGAATGGCTGAGTTTCCAGTGGACCCAATGATGGCAAAAATGTTACTGGCCAGCGAAAAATATCGCTGCTCTGAAGAAATGGCAACAATTTCTGCCATGCTGTCCGTAAATGGCGCTATTTTTTATAGACCGAAAGATAAAATTATTTACGCGGATGCTGCTCGTAAGAATTTCAACGTCCCTGGCGGCGATCACCTTGTTCTTCTAAACGTTTACAATCAGTGGCAGCAGAGCGATTACAGCACGGAATGGTGTTATTCGAATTTCATTCAATACAAGTAGATACGTTTTTACCTTTGATATTTTACAGATTTACCTAATGAAACTTACATTATTATTTTTCATATCCTAGATCAATGAAAAGGGCAAGAGATGTAAGAGAGCAACTGGTAGGATTAATGCAGCGTGTAGAAATGGAATTAGTTTCTGGCATAGATGAATCCGTTAACATGAGGAAGGTATGTAAGAGTTTGCTGGGCACACGATTCGTAAAATGCAATTGTCTCAATGTCCTCAAATTGTATCTATTTTTTCTTCGTAGGCAATCACGGCTGGTTATTTCTATCATATCGCTAAATTATCTAAGGGAGGGAGTTATAAAACTGCAAAGCACAATCAAACTGTGTCTATTCATCCGAATAGCTCTCTTTTCCAGGAGTTGCCTAGATGGATCTTATACCACGAGTTGGTATTTACAACGAAAGAGTTTATGCGGCAGGTTTGTACTTGAATTCCTTGATTTAACTTTATAAAATAATTTTGTAATCAAACTCTGATCTGTCAACAATTGTGTAGGTTACAGAAATTGAATCTAAATGGCTTTTAGAAGTTGCTCCTCATTACTACAAGCCCAAAGAACTTGAAGACTCGACCAACAAAAAAATGCCAAAAGTTGCTGGCCGAGCTCATCTTGACGGAACAAACTAAAAATCAAATTAAATATTTGTACAGTTTAAAAAATTTCATTGTAATATCAATTGTACGATACACAAAATTTGTACTTTGCATGTGCAAAGGAAAAGAATAATGTAAATAAATTGTTTATCATTAGTTTGTTAAGAAGTAGTTGATTATTTTGACTACAAAAATAACTGTCAACTAACTCGCTAAGTATATGTACAGCTGTAAATGAAAAATATGTGAAAAAACTTTTGATAGGGCGTCCAAGACTTCAATTGCACAAAGAAGGAAAAGAAGCACAAAGTAAATTACAGGATATGCTGGATCAAGGTCACTACGTTCATCACCTGCAATTTTCCCAATAGACCACCCAGCATTGAACTATGAAATACGCCCTCACTGATTCACATACCATGCTATGTTTTTAATTTCATGTAAGATTTATTAATGCCTTAAATAACCTGATATAATATTAAGATTTAACATTAAATGCATACATCAGTTTTTGAGATCCGATATAATTTAATTCATGAAGTTAGAAACAGAAACATTACAATCAAATTGAAAAGATTAAAAAAATGGCTTACGATTTACAACTTATCTTTGAATAATACTACTTACAACTAAGGCAATTCTTCAAACAATTAAAAGTAACATCAGACCAAAAAAGTTCTTACGAGCAATAAATGATAGACATAATTTTTTTTTAATTTATAAACTTTCAATTATAACATTTCAAACAAAGCAAAATGCAACACATGCGAATAGATAACATAAATTTATAGTTCAATACGAATCACCTTGAACATACTCCATATGTAAGATAATTATACGCAATGTTACAGTTTTTTATTTTTGCGCTCCATAATTCTTGCATGAACATTTTTTTACAATCATTCAAATTGTAATATAAACTTAGCGTTCATTTAACGATGAACGATGGTGTTAATTTTTTAAAAATTCTAATATCTACATATATATATATATATATATTTTATTATCTCAAATTTTAAGAAATGGCAAGTTCAACAATGTTAACAGTATTATTACCAACTTTTTAAAAATTAAAAATGGTAATACAATATTTTTTTACAACTTACTTAACAAGTTAAGGCCACTTATTTAATACAGTTTCATGTTTATTTTTTCTTAGTTGTGGAAAATAATCTGCAATCAGTCTGAGAAACAGATTAGTTTAAAGCTTGTATAAGGCTTGAAAATTTGATCACAATATTTGAATCATTTGCTACAAAATATATTTGAATATATGTAACATCAGTATAGTTATTTATTAAATTCATAAAGTGAAAACTTATAGAAAAGACAATTTTGTTGGACGAGTTTGATTTAAGTGATTTAATAACAAATGTAACCACGAACTAATGATGAAATTCAGTAGAGTATATTTTAGCTAAAATATGAATTCGTTCAGATGTCGAAAGGTAATCTATTGAATACTTTACTTTATCTGAGTTTGAGTATGGTCCCAAGATGTTGGATTGTTTTATCAGTCTATATTTTTGCAATTTAGCACAAATGGATGCCTGCAAGTAAAGAATGCTCAACAGGCTATGTTTTATAAAATCAAAAAAATGCGTTATGAGAAAGTTGTGAATATTTTCAATAGATCACCTAAACGGAAACAATAGTGACTGACACTTTAGGCACTAATGGGAGTTGATTAGATCTTTTGATCTCTAACGTTGATTTTAATGTTATTCTCATATATTGTATTAAAATTTTTAGGTACTGAAGCCTTAAATATAAAAAAAAATTTGAAACTAACATAAAATATTATTGTACATAAAATAATTTTGCACACGATGAATTTTTTCGAAGGATAATATGTACCATTAAAAAAATAATTTATAAATATACATGAATAGCTATCTAGCCATGTTTCATAATAATTTGTTAGTAAACATCAGTTTAAAACTCAACTAATTAATAATGCTTATGCGTTGAATGTAATCATAAACAACAGATCCGCATAATTTAAATTTGAGCCGGCTCAACATAATTCGCTGGCAACATCCCATGGCGACCTGTACGCTGCACAAGACCAGTCATCCATCCTTCATCAATGGCGGTGCAGTTGATGATCAAATCTCCGTCACAAAAACTCACTTCATCGTTATCTTGAGCTTCATAATCGTACATGGCTTTGTATACACGCTAAAAAAATAGATTTTTTTTTTCAATTATCGCAAAATCATTAAAAAGAATTGCTCTAAATCTCAAAACGAATAACGTACTCCTGTATTTACTGGTGGCACTGACGCCGACGACTGATGCTGTGGCACGTAATTATTATTCGTAGCGGGTGTGAGAGATCCGTAGTACTCGTTTACAGGATCGATGTCAGCAACCGAACCGATTTTTCGTGTCGGTGGATTTGTAACTAAACAATGCACGATAGCAATTTATCAGTGTTAAACAAATGATAGAAGGAACTGGTGTGCTTATATATTAATTATCAGCGACATGATCAGTTATGAAAAAGCGGACTGTACAAGGTGGCGATAGCACTGGCAAAAACTTGGAAGACAAAAAACCAAATTACCTGGGCCCTTGTCACTCGTATAAATGACGGTAGTAGCAGCTTGTCTAGCAGAGTAAGGACTAGGCCTGGTTTCTTTGAGCGGATCGTAATCTGCAATGCGGCCAGGTGTGCGCTGTACGGGCGACTGGACTGCCGGTCGCGTCGATATTGGCGCAGGGGGATTTGCATTAACGCTACTCGCTGGCGAGATCGTGCCGTCTGTATACTCTACGTATTCTAAGCATTACAAGAATAAATTTGTCTCTAAAATAAGCGAGTCTATGGTATATTTAGCATAATGTACGACACCAATGTGCGAAGCTTAATGAGTGAAGAAATGACAGCTCGGACGAAAGACAAGAGTGATAGCAACAATAGAGGTACCCACACGAGGCTTATTACCTATTTGTTCGCCGTTTTCTCCCGTCATCGTTCTTTTCTGCTCCATGATTGCCTTTTTTTCAAGTTCACCGTGATAGGCCACATTGGAAATAATTTTGCTGTTCTGTTTCACTCGCATTGTCTCGGGATCATCAGCGACCTGGGTGAATTTGCCTTTTGCCTTCTCAAATTCCGCGTGGTACTTGACATTACTCTGAATTTTCGTATTTTCGGCAATACGAGTCAGTTCAGGGGTCACTGCCATTGTTGTAGCTTTTGCTTTTGGTATGTGTCTGGAAATCCGAAATAGTACATTATTATTACGATTGTACATATTAAAAAAAAAAAAAAAATAGAAAAAAATAGTTATTTGTAAGTATTATCGAAAATTTGTAAGAAGCTCATCAGCAGAAGAGTGATTTACTTAAGGACACAGTTCCCTCGGCACTTCTTAAATTTAATCTTTGTCCGAGCAAACGTCATTTTTACTTAGCAAATGACTTTTTGTGCTATAGACAGTATAATTTAAAAAAAAAAAATGTGACTATTACATGATAAAAGTGTTTTAAAATTATAAAGCGTTTTCAAGTAATCTCGAGATTGTTAGAACAGTACTTGATAAAAATACGTGAAATGAATCGATATTATACTCACGCTCCACAATATGGTTGTTTGTTGAAACCTTTGTATGTTCTCATATTTAGAGTCATCCCACATCCTTGGCATTTGAAGCATTGTTTGTGCCATATCTGTAAGAAAACGCGTACTTAAGTTTCGTCGAAAAAATATACAAATGAAAAAGAACAGCGAGAAATTTGGAGATAATTTCAAGTAACAAAAAAGGAGCGAAACGAAAGGGATTTTTTTTCATCCGAATAAAGTCCTACACGGAAAGTAAAAAAGTGAGAGGAACGCGACGACGAGAGAGTGGGTGGTGAGGAAACTAAGGAGGGAGGGAGAGGGGATACGGCAATTCAGGACGCATTGCACAGTTAAAAAAAAGAACTAAAAAACAGATGTTAAATCACTACAGTCTTCTATCGGAAATGTAATACGACTCACATCATTTTTAGAATATAGTAACAAATAAATAAAACAGATTATCATGGGTTATAACGTTTCTACGTATGCGTGTGAAATATAAAAATATACATTATGTAGGTTGACAAAACTATACACGACTGATTTACCAAGTTACCTGTATATCATCTCAATCACAATAATTCACTTATATTTATTGTATGTTGAAACGTGCAGGATTAAAAGTTATACAAAAGTGAGATAAAAGTGATACTCGTAGGTCAATGAGTAAAAAACTTTAATCCTCGAACTTTTCGTGAATGGAGACCTTGCCAAAATGTTATAATTATTTACGACGCAGAATGCAGCGACAAGAAAGCTGTGAAAAATTATGTTTTGAATAAAAACTTTTGCGATGTATCGGCCAAATTTGAACAAAATCGTGTTCATAGTCCTTAAACGAATTGGCTCACGGACCCTAAAATGCACCAGTGATTCTCAAGGGACGGATTAGATGAGACACCATTTAAAAGCGCGCTGACGTTTACTGTATACATTTCTATAGTTAATCCATAGGCAAGACGAAAATAGAGATGTATAAACATATAGATACACATTAGCAACTAAGAAAAAGGTATCTCGTCACTCCCTTGAGAAATCACTAAAATGCACGTACGCCGAGAGTATTAATACTATTGCCTTCTCGTCTTTTTAAAGGGCACGATAACTTTAAATGTATTTTTAAAATTGATACCGAACATTCATAAAAACAATTGTGATTGTGATTATTTATATGGTTTTTACTTGGTATTTTTTCTCGCGAAGCAGAATTTTTAAGCTATTCAACGTGAACTATAGTACACTAACTTTAGCAGCATATACCTTACTAAGAATAATATAATTTGGAATGTAAGAAATTTAGAAAATAGTTCCCATTTCTTTTTTTGCTGAAAGTTTTGCATAATAGTTTTAAAAATCAAAGGTTTGCAATCTGCAAGAAACTGATACAAGGAGCAAGGATTAAAATTTTATGTATTTAAATTCTTTATTCGCTCTTGTATGTCTTTATCGTGTATAATTTCGTAATTTACGCTGCCAGAAAACATAGTCAGCAGTTTTTAAATTCCTGTCATATTTACAAAACTCTGCATAATACATTTATATTTAACAGTACGAATTTTTTAGAGAATATTATTGCATCAAGTTGATTAACAATACAAAGGTGATAATTGTTAAAAAAATTACATAAATAAATTTTAGTATTGTTAAAAAAATATTTAACTTTTAGAGAGACTTCATACAATCGTATGAAGAAAGTCTTTTAAATATGACCCCATTAATTATTATAGAAAGCTGTTGTACAAACCGTTACTTATCTCTTCAAATTTTTTGTTCATAAAAAAATAAACAAATAGTTCTCCAGTCATATATGTATAACAATTAATCCAAGTTTAAGGTGCTCAGAGTCTAGATGTTAGAAACAACAATATCAACATTATGTAGATAAAAATGAAACTAAATAAACACATTTATCCATTACCTCATAAGAAATACTCATTACTACAATATTATCAGATAAAAAACTTTTAAGAAATTTTGTTTCATAGCTTTGATGAACATTGTTATACATTGATGGATATAAATAAATATCATTAACGCTGGCAATTATGTGTTCTGGAAAGTGTGTGGCGCGATGGAGAAACAATTAATGTTTCATTTTCTAGTTATTGTTCGAAAAATGTTTTCATTAATATTTATAAATCTACCGGGCAACCGTAATTTAGTATTTGTTCCAATTGAAAAAGAATTTTCCGAGTATTTTTCAATCGTGCACAAGTATTAAGCATAGAAAAGAAATTGTTCACAACTGCGCGTGATGATTATCCAGCCCAGGATGGTAATAATGTCGCACCAGTACCATTCGGCCGCCTAATGTGCGAAGGCCACCCAAGCCAAAAGCACTCGTGTATGTGTGTCGCAGTATTTTAATTTTCATCCGAGCTATCTACATTCTAATAGTTTTTTAAACCAAGAGATAAGATAATAATTGACAGCCGCGTTGTTCGAATTTTATTTACCGTAAGATATGTCACGTCTTACGAAACAATTAAATAGAAAACCACGAGTTTCAAATCGCGCGGGTCGCAAACGATGATCTCTTCCATGCAGAGAGTTCTTCCAGCAGCAGGCGAACGCCCCATAACGAAATGTCTACACGGGCTTTAATCGGACTTAATTTCTGAAAGGTATGGAGTAGCGTGTAATCTATAATGTACTTAATCGTATCGGCCGTACTATAAGACATTGTAAGAAGGTCGCTATTCTCGTTATAATGTCACTCACACCGACACGTATAGGTATATATAGGTAAGTATAATACGGTATACTGGAGATCAGGCCCGAATTGGGCTTGGGCGGGGTGCGGAGACCGCGGAGGGATTTGCAAGCAAGCTGCAGCTATTACAGGGTATACAAGTAGGAAGTATATCTATATACACACTGCACATATGTATGGCTGCTGTGTGTGCTCGTTACACATATAATAATTATTATTATCATCTCTTTTCGTAAGAGTAAGAATAGATATGGAGATGTATATGTACATTGTATGTTTAGGCGGCTGCACTTACCTTGTCCAGGCACTTGAGCTCCTCGATCGGGTAAACCGTCTTCTCGCAGCGAGCGCACGTCTTGCTCATCGTGGTGCGAGATTAAATAAATACCGACGACTTCTGGTTGCAAACTGCAGTACTCTCCCCGGGTAGAGTATTAGAAGACCAAGACACCGCCGCAACACCCGCAGCATTCACCACTGGAGTCCGCAGATGGTCAGCGACTCAGCTCTCACACACACAATGCCTGTACTAATCTCCGATTTTCCGTAGTGTGGAATTGTGGATCTTATGTCTTCAGAGTGTTGGTGTAGGACTTATGAAGCTGCGGCTGGCTCCTCTCTGACGTGTCGTTGTAATCTCTCCGTGGCGCCTATATTATACTTATCCGACGCTGCGATACTGGAGCTACTTTACTTATTGTATCGGAACCGGCCCAATAAATATTATACAAGGATGTTGGAGTCTTGTCCTGCGTGCACGCCCCGTTAAGTCATGATGGCCATGAAGTGCTGTATACTTATTTCATACCCTGTACTACACAGTTGCGTGGACGAATACCTCTGGCACAAGCAAAGCAATCTGCATGACTGCAGGAGTGGACGTCTGGACGAGTCGAGAGTTGGAGACTGGAGCTGGAGCGGAGAGTGTGTGCAGGCTGTTTTCAGGCTGCTGCGCGCTGCCGCCAGTGTCGATAGTGTCGATTTATATATATAAGCGCTCCAGAAGTATAATGGATTATGGAACTTGGAAGTATGGAACATGGAAGTGGGAAAAACCCATAGCTTATTTAAAGTACTTTATATGCTATGTCTATGGAAAAACCGAGCTAACTCTAAAATAGTATAAGTATAGTGAATTCGTGCGCAAGTTCCTTAACTCTCAAAAGAAGAATGAGAGACATCGACTAGCTCTTTTTTCATTGGCTGGAGAGAAAAACTTTAAGTACATCTGCTCTTCGTGCCTTCATCAACATGTCAAAAGAGACTTGTTTGTTTTGTCGAGAAAATAACTATCACTGGGCCAAAATTATTTTTGAGGTGGTGCTTCATTTCATGCAAACTATTGTTCAAGTATTTAATCGATTTTACATTTTTCCTCTCTCTCTCTCTCGCTCTCTCTTTCTCTCTCTCGTGCACTGATTTGCCGATTGCAAAAAAATATGATTGTCGAGTAAATTTGACGAAATAAATAGTAGTTTTCATGATTTGAAAATAAGGAACACCGAAGAATCGAACGGCCTGGTATTTTGTACCACAAAAAAAAAGAATCAAACTTTTTGACCAAAGCGATCGAAGGGTGGCGCAATTTATACTTCCGGTTACAATGTTAATTTGTTGAATTCCTAATGATTAATTCATTAAATGCGAAACAATTTTTTGCTCTTTTTATAAGCTTTTTTAGTCTCAGAATATCCGTAAAGAATGAGCCGACATACAAAACAAGAATGGGCGTGTTATGTTTTTTGAAATTTTTCACTTTTGTGAAACCAAACTGAATTACATTTGGGGTTAATCGATCATGTAAAAATAAACGTAAAAAATAATTGTTTGATCGATCTGGTTAATTTTTTAAAAAGTCATCGGGTTCCCCTTTTTACCATTTTTAGTGGAGGGTATGAACTTAGTCACAAACATTTTACTATACCCTCGTAACTGCGCGATTCACGCAACTATTCTGTTGCCTCTTTACTGTTTATACTTCGTTGTCAGCCGTTTTTTTTCCATGAAGTTTAGTGTGAGCTAAAGCTCAATCAAGTCGGAAGCGAGGTCGGAAGGGCATACATATATCCTAGCATACAGCAGCAGCAAAGGCTTCTGAGAGTAGAAACGTATGTCTTTGATTAGTTTAATTTTTTTCATTTTAGTTTTCATATATTACAGATTTCATAAAAGTATTGAGTGCAAGTCTTTTTACTCTCAACGATATAACTATCAGGAGTCAACTGTATTTTCAATCTTGTACTTTACCTTCCAGAGAAAGACGAGGGTATGGCACATGTCGTAAAAGCCGCCATTTATAGGATAGTTTGCCGTTTTATTTCACTACGATACAAAATGTTGAGTGCGGAGATAATCGTCAGATTTGTCCAACTTTCTTTATATCTTCTTAGCTACATCCACTACCTGAACATGACCTAAACTTGTAGGTTCATACAGAAAAACGGTCCTCGTATTAAAATTTACTTGATTGTTTCACCAACAGGATGAAAACACGATTTTTCGAACAAACTTTTTTCAATCAATTGACGAGTATACCAATATCATGGTATTTATGAACTATCAGCTCATTGTTGTATTAAAAATCCATATTAAAGATTATCAGAGATCCATATCAATGATGATTCGCCTTCTAATGATCATAAACATTCAAGATGTATGTGGGCCATTTCACGAAAAACGGCATATTTTGGTGTGTGAAATAGGATTTTCAAAATTTAGTGTTTAAAATTATTTTATCGATTTTTGTATGTTATATGAGATCCAAACTTCAAAAGGGCTACCTAGAAAAAATTAGTTTCCACTATTCAAAAAAATTTTTGACTCGAAATAATAAAATACTTTGTTTATAAACATAGGCTTCGTGAAATATCGTAGTTTTTGTGAAATGATCCTATTCTGTTTAAGTGTCGTGTGTTGGCAATGATGAAATGGTAATAAATCGGAATAGCGACTTTTATTAATTTATTTATATGCATATTATATAATATAATAACTAAATATGAAGAAATTATTCTAAGTGTAAGATAAATCTACTTACGAAACATAATTTCCATTTTTCTTTTTCTGTTGTTGATCGCTTACGGGTCAGTACAATACGTGTTCACTCGACGAATGACCAGATCACACTGTCAACAAAATATCGGATTAATCGGATGAGCTTAGTCAGCTTAGTCAGTGACCTAGGGGGGTTGCGCACTCTATACTGCGCAATGAGCTGCGCAGTTCACCTGATGATTAAACAACAGTGTGACAGAGTGTGACTTAGTCATTCATCGAGTGAACATGTATTATACTGAGCAGTAAGATATCAACAACAGAGTAAAAAATAAGGAGATTATGTTTCGTGAGTAGATTTATCTTTCACTTGAAACTTAAAAAGAGTAGTTTTATAACGTAAACGTATATAATGTAATTGTATAATATAATAAGTAATACAAGTAACATTAATTTCACTAAATAATATATACATGAATCATTATCGAAAAACGGGATATTTGGAGTGTGTGTAATAGGATTTTGAAAATTTATTGTTCAAAATTTATTTTTATTTTTTTCTATGATATGTGAGGTCCAAACTAGCTGGAAACTTTTTGGCTTGGCTCTATTGTCATTTTTAGAAAAAGCACATGTTAATTAAAATGGGATTTAAAAAAAAAATTCAAAAAGCATTACGGTAATGATAGGTCTGTAATAGGAATTTATCAATAAAATTTAGTTTGGTACATATGCACATCACCAAGCCATCGAACACTATAGTCACCTTGTTGATAATTTAAAACATCTCCAAGATTAGAGACATTACGGTAATGACCGCTTATTTTGACAGTACATTTCAGTAGTTACTTGTTCCTCACCTAATTACCTGACAAATGAGACCCAGTAGAAGTCTCTAAGTGTTATTGTTCATGAGTACTTAAATAGCGTTTAAAATCGAAAAAGTGCAATTTTTTCGGCATTAGATATCTCAAAAGCGAAGATATACCTAAATGCCTGAAACTTTTAGAAACTGTTTCGTATACCCTAGAGCGCTGGACAATGTATAATACGCCTTCACGAATTTTTTGAAAAAAAAAAGAAATTATCTGGGCTCCTGAGCATGCTAGAACATCAATTTTTTTTTTTTTAATTTGTAATAGCAGCTATTCATCTGTGAAAAACCGAAAGCTCAATTTTCAAATGCAATAAAGTTGTATAGTTTTATACGTGTGTAGAAAACTGTGATTGTCAAATAAATCGATATAAAATCGATCCATATCAATATTTTTTAAACATTCCAACAGGATAAGGAACTTAAATAGTTTTTTTAATTTTGTGGCTTGGTTAGAATGATGAACAGTTTTAACAAAAAAAATGGCACATTTTGCACTTAAGGCTACAAAAAAAATTTGATCGTTAATTGCCCAAAAAGTTACAAACCGATTTTGTTGAAATTCAGAGCTCTTTTTAACATCATTAAAAAGAATAGTTTCTATAAGTTTCAGGCATTTGGGTATCTTCCCTTTGGAGATATCTATGCCGAAAAATTTCACTTTTTCGATTTTAAACGATATTAACTAATAAACAATAATACTTAGAGACTTTTACTGGGCCTCATTTTTTAGGTAATTAGGTGAGGAACAAATAACTACTGAAATGTACGCATTGAAAAATGCAATAGAGACGAGCTATTAAGCAAACAGTAAACAAAAATCGATTTCTCGACACAATTTGATGATTTAAAAATTAAGCACACGGTTTACGGTTGATTCATACTTTTTGTCTTATTCAGCGTTAAAAAATACATAGGGATCAATCGAAACCTAGCTCTCGCCAAAGAAGTGCATTTTTTTATACTATTTTGTCTCTGTATTCACAATGACACTATGATTAGCCGCATTCTAATTTCTAGTTTAAAAAATTGGTCGATATATCTGTTCGCTGAGTTAAATCTACTATACAAAATGGTCGAATCCAAGTGTCAAAGAATGGACCACTTGGCCCTACTACATCATTTGTCTTTTTCAATTTGAAAGTGCCAAAACTAGGCTTCACAATTGGAACGCCTTGTACACTTTCAAAAACTTTTTTGTTATCGTCCTAAACAACTAAAAATTGTGCTAGACGGTTCAAATTTTTGGAAAAAACATCTTGAAAAAATCAAAATGTTAACATATATGCAGAAGCCGCTAAAAATGAGATTTTTAAATGCTTCGCATTACGGAAATGATATTTTAGCCTGTTTTTTCCATCTTACGGCCAACGCAAATATTTTTTTGACTTGATCGTAAAAGGGCTATCTAGAGAAAATTAGTTTACATTGTTTAACAAAAGTTCAGGCTCAAAATAATAAGATGCATTGTTTACAAGCCTACCTAGGCTTCATGAAATATCGCAGTTTTTGTGAAATGACCCACAGGATATATTATAAAGTAACTCTCTCATTAATATATTTGTATACAAAAAGTTGAAAAATATTTTCCGTACCTCGCGCACGTATTGACTTGGAAGTTTGATACAATTAATAAGTTGTATGTGAGCCATTTTTGATGATAGTCAGCAGAAACTTGTTTCCAAAGTACCCTGGTAACTAAATCCATGCACTCGTGACTGCACGGGTAATTGCATCGTTAACTTTTAATTTTTTGCTCGATTCTTTTGCACTCGCGAGTGCATTTTTAATAAAATGTTTGATTCATACCGTTATTTCGTAAAATATTTTCGATACATAAATTTTGTTCAATGGTCTGATTGAAATCTGTTGAGAATTTTATATTTTTCGACGATATTATAAAAATATAAATCGCACACTCTGCTGTAATTTTTTTTTCTAATCGCAACAATTGCACAATAATCGAGCAAAGATTGCAGATAATTTGGTTACGAGGGCATAAGGGCAAGAAGGAGCCTTTTCAAATTTCCAAGCAAGCAAAGAAGCTTTTTTTGTCCTTACTTTTGAAAAGGCTCTTGCTTGCTCTGATAATTGAAAATGCCTTGTCATTTGGTTTGAAAAAAAGCTTTCTCCCTCCCTGATTCGGGTCTTTCTTACGCTAACCCGACTCCAAACGTACACGATATTTACTAGCACTTGCAATTTCGACGCTGTTAAACAAATCCGGCGCACGCGTTACTCATGAGTTTGCCCGAGAATTAAGTACTCGTTCGATGCCTCAGAAAACACCCAATTTCTTTGTTCCCAGCAACGACGACGATTTCGCACGTTATTTCGTGAAAGATGATTCCAGAGTTGAAAATAGCTGTTTGTTGATTAATGCAAGCTAACGAGCACAATGAATCCAAAATGAATCCCAACATGATTGGATTAAAAAAATCGGCAAGTGATACTACAGGTGTACAAGGCGAGGTGTGTGCATCTAGGTATAGCTCGCCGCATCTGCTGCAGAAGCTTCAGCCGCAGCCGCCACAGGATCGGCGGATTTTATCTTTTATCACCCGAGCCCGCGGCTGCTCCGGTGCCTCTCTCAGTGATATCCGGGCGGCGGGGCGGGGGGCGCCACAGGCTCGACTCTCCGCACACGCGGCTGTTGGCAGCTGCCGCTGCACTCCTCTCTCGCCTTCGCTGCCTATATGTTCGTCCGGCCCGAGCAGTGACGCCAGGCCAGTCAGCCCGAGCAGAAAGCCGCTGCAAAAAAGGTCGCCGCGCGCTCCCCGCGAATATACCTCTCCCGTTTGGCTCGATCGCTCTCTGGCTGGCGCCAGTATTACCTATATTATACACAAGTTCCCATCGTATCGTCCACCACGACGAGCTGCAGTGTGCTGAGCCGTCTGTATGTCTGCGCAGTGTTTGTTGTGGGTGCGGGTGCATTGTTTTACGCCAAACTAATATAATACACTGCGTCTAATACAGTAGAGTAAAAAAGTATTGCAGAGAGCAAGGACCATTGTGTTGTGATATACCTGTGATTCTATTATACGCGCGGGGGGGTTGCTCTCTTTCGCAAGAGGGTGGTGTGTGCGCTGATGACTCCCATCAAGTAACGTTGGATAACAACAACAACAACGATAACAACAACAACAACAGTGCAGTTAAAAGTGTCAATCGAGCAGCACAACGACTCCGAAATCGCGAGAGGTGCAGCAGTGC
>JAPYYV010002340.1:0-54978 GCA_030522625.1 Copidosoma aretas | reverse complement strand
CCGTTGCCGCGCTGATCGAGGATTCGAATAAGAAGTGTAGACGCGAGGATCTCACTCTCGTGCGCAACGTAGATTAATTGCCGGTATAGAATACACCAATAAAGTGTTCTTGAAAACCACGGGAAGACTACAACAAACTGCATCCCGTCTTCATCGGGTTTTTTTTCTTTTTTTTTTCCTTATCGAGGAAAATTTTCAATTTCCAAGCCAGCGTTAATGATCGACGCGTGCGTACGTAGAGAGAGCGATGAAACCGGTTCGCGATTCTGGGACACCTCTTCTGCTTGCCGTATATTATATTATGTCGTGCAATGGTAACGATACGGCGGTATAATCACTTTTGGAAATCCCGACGGCTTAATCATTCGCTCGAAGAAAAAAAGAACAAAAAAGAGATGCCAGAAACCGCGAACCACCTCCACACACCATGCGGCCAATGTGCTTATTACTCAGTCGTCGAAAATGAGAACGCCGTGTAGCAGCAGCAGCAGCAGCAGAGAGTAAATCGAAAGGAGGGAAAAAAGGCAAAACCGAGCCTCATCCTCCTCGGATTCGCGTATTGTGCAGTACCTACCTATAAGTATAGAACAACAGAAGACGTCGAGGTATTTGGGACAGGTTTCGCGCTTCGCCGGCACACTGAAACACATACAGATACTTACATGAGGTGGAAAAGTAGCAGCAGAGGCCCGAGCGGCAGGTTCTTCATTGTCAGATATAATGAGAGAGAAAGGGAGAGATAGAGAGAGAGAAGGTCGGAGGTGAAAGAGGATCCCCGTTATAGCTCGGCTCACGTTTTAAATGATATAGTATAAGTACACGCGGTGGTGGTGTACGGTGTAGGTAGGTACTTATACCTGCCGTTTATATATATATACATATACAGGTATTTGTGTGCGCGCGTAGCGAAATGTCCGGTGAGGAGGAGTAAGTACCATTGCTTTGGAGAATATTAGATGAAATATCAGCGAAGATGCACGTTTACATAGGAAGCGAATGGGTATTGCGTTTTCGACACTGACACCGAGACCTACTATGGGTAAATGTAAAGACTTTTACTTACCATCGCTTCGAATCGATTGAATCCTTCGTATCACGCACCTGAAATCCCAACACATCCAATAATAATACATGAATTAGGTGGAAGATTCGAGAAAAATTCAAACTTTTATTGAATGAAATATTTGTTATTAATAATTATTCACCGATAAGGCGGTATCCTACTTACTATTGAAGATATTTAAACTTGAAGTTTGACATTTTGTCCGTTGATTTAAATGACATCTCCCAATTAGTGTTCAAAAAGAAGGACTTAACAAATCAAGACAATTTTTCAATCCGTCATTTGGCACTATAGGATCACTGGTTTATTTGTACAAGACTTTGGATATCGAAATTTTTAGTCCATGAAATAATTCGAAAAGTACTGTTACAGCTATTGCGATAAAACAAACACATTTTGTAATCAAAGTGCCAACTTTCGCTTGATCATCGCGGTCACAACTTTTCCATCTCAATATTGCCTGATTTCATACAAGAGTGGATGTGTTTCAAGACGATTCCGTGTTCCTCGATTACCTCGGACTTCCTGTGTGTAGCTCTCGTAGCTTTCTATACTATTATTGGGTCATGTTCGAGAGATGAGGGCATCGCGTGAGTGTGAGAAGGCAATCGCGTTCTCAGACTTCATCGACGATTGGTTCTCCCACTCTCCCACACGTTTTCATCTGAGGTTCGATACAGATATCGAAGATAATTGAGATTTGGCATTTTTTAAGACCTCTAAGCTCGTTGAAGTTGAAAGATGATGATGATACGGATGGCTGAAACGATAAAGTGCTATGAGCTGATTTTTAGCTTGACTAATAATTTTCTCTTGGACGCGGAATCAGTCACAAAACTTTGGACACCAATTCAATGCATAAAAAAATATTAATGATAAGATTAAACGCAGTTAAATATAGAGGTAATGTTCATTGTTCAGATTAAGTATTTCCACGAATCATTCGGTTAATATTAACCAACGGTGGCAGCGTGGTATAAAGTTTCTATAAATGTTTTATATTATTGACTGATGAATAATTATACCACGACTACTACATGCAGACAAGAGTGACGAAACGAGTCTTTGTCGGCGAGAATACTTTTACGAAAGTGACATTAAATTCAGGAATTCGATAATCATAACCCTCTACGTGACATAAGAATCAAAGCCAGTGGTTTCGAATTCGACAGCAGGTTTTGTAGGACACGTACATAGAACCATCAACGCCTGCTGCTGAATATATACACCTATTGACGCAATTCAAAGTTTCGCTTTCGCTCAAAATTATGTAAATTCTTTCAGGATGTATTGAAATCATCATCTGACATCCAAATTGAACAACATACAACCACAGCTCTTTGTACCACGTTTGTGCACAAACACACGTGCCATCGAGCATTGAAACCCGCATTGTTTAGAAAACTCTTGATATTACCTCGCGTCATGTATAAATAATCTTAAAAATCGCCTACGCCTACAATATCCATCTCGTATCTATCAATGTGGAAAAATTAGCGTCGATCATGAAGAAACTAATTCTCTATATACACCAGGTATCCATTGTGTACCCCGAATAACAATATCAAACAGCGGCCGCGCTCCCATTTTATCCAACACGTACATTTTATCCCGCTTAAAATAATCACGACGGGATAAATATGTTCCCACGAAATTTTCAAACGGCAATGCAGCGTCGCCTTATCTCAATCCACTCTTGCAATTACTCTCTATTGAAGAGAGAGAGAGAGAGTCAATGCAGGGTTGCCTGCCTGCGCGTGTACACAATCCATTTCGCGCAACAGACAATAGAGAGCGAGAGCGAAAACAAGACCAGACCGCAAACTCTATGTGTAATAAACACACGTATACAAATACCGCAACAACAGCACGGCCGACAGAAATTTATTAATTGTCGAAGAACAAAAAAAAACTTATCGATAGATTGGTACCCAAAAAGAAAAACGAAGAGAGAGAGACAGGCTTTTGCAAATGGATCGGAGTTGGCGGGATGCGAGAATTCTTGCGGGGCCGTTTTATCATACACAAGCGTGCGTGCCGATACTATCTCTCCGAGACGAAATTTCTCCCGAATTTCCGCGTCACGTTGGCGGGTATTGTGTGTTCTAACCGCAAGCCTCACGCTCGCGTAATACGATACTACACACACACAATACCCACGTACAAATGAGCACACGGAGCTTATGAATGTATTCGGCTGATGGGAGGGTGTGTACAATATATGGAGCATATAATATTTTGTACGTGAGTTTTATATCGCGTCTGCATACCCGTGTGTCCACGTACACGCGTGGTGGTCTGTGTAGCTGCTATTTGTTACGTAACGCGGGGAGTTTCTTCTTTATTTTCTTTCTTCCTCCTCTCGCTGGTAGATATTCAAGCAGATGACGCCTGCGCGTTATTTCGAGCAGAGCTAGAGGTACGAGTGTATACATTGTAACGCGCATCGAACACAGCTGTGGAGCGGCAGTTGGCCTCTCTGGTGTACGAGTCTGGTAATATATAATGTGAAGTCCTGATAAGAAGTTTTAGCTTTCGCAAGGCCACACAGCCACTATCAACCTGGAAAGCTAGAGGCGACTGCTGCTGCTGCTGCTATTGTAATCTACTAGCGTAGCGGGAAAATGGCGCCCTACAATAAGTAAGCAATTGGGACATCAGAGATGATGAGGGTGACAAGATACTATATCGATTTGTGGGCTTTTATTCGAAGCCATCCTCCAGGGGAAAAGTATGTTTTCGCTGCTGAGTCCCAAGTCTCACCACTTAATCGTTCGAAAATCAACGACTCAAATTGTGATTGCGGTTCGCAAATTTCCTTTGCTACACTACTTACTGCTGTCATTGCCTGTTTTTTCAGTATCACGACCTTTTAACGAAAATCGATGGTCTATAAGAGGTTGTACAGTGGTAGAATCATGTACAATATATAATACATCTATTAAAGTATCCAGAGAGCAGTTGTTGTTCTTGACTCTCGCGTGTCCGCGTGTACCTGCGCTCTAGTGTAAATACGTTGCTGTAGTGCTGCCGATGTGCCGATACCTTGTCACCATTCACATCGGCGGCGATGCGAGGAAATTTCGCTCGAACGAAAGCTGAACCGCTAGATTTCCTCCTCCTCTCCATCCTATTCGCCACAGTCACTGATCGTCTGGATCGAATCAAGCGAGCGCGTGTGTCTTTCGAGGCTAGAGCTCGTGTGGCGACGACGACGAGGACGACGGATAGATAAGATCCGGTCAGTTTCCTTTTACGTGTACGTAAGTGTATGATACCTTGCTGGATTCCTGAGCCGACTTTTTGCTCTCGCGACGAGCTTTTGTATATACTACGCTCCTGCTGCAGCGTGTATGTCGTGGTGGTGGTGTGGTGCTGGAATGGATTCTTATATACGACACTACTGGTTAGTGAAATTCACGTCAGGTGGATTTGGAGAAGGGAGAGATAGATGGGGATCGGGCACGCGGTTTTTTGTGGAGGTATGCGACTTGAGCAGCAACGTAGCCTTTTCACCATTCAACTTGCCATTAGAAGAGGTTGACATTAGTGTTTGAAAAAGAGAAACAAAAATTTACAAATTTTGAAAACCTGCAAGATGATTGGATTTTGATTCAAGATTGAAGATTATGAGACAAAATAATTTGAATATCTTTTGCAGAATAAAAAAATTCAATTCTATTGATGATGATACCAAACAATTCAAAGTAGCATCAAAATGAAGTATCCAAGAGTATGATAAATTCCTTTAATATTGCTCACTTCTGACCGTTAGTTTATTTTATTGCTTTTCCATTTTGAAAAAAGCAACTTTAATGTCGTATATTTGTTTTTGCTTAAAATACTTCAGGATAAAAGTTTTTTAGATCGTTAAAGTGATTCATTCGTGTGCGATAAAAGCAACAAGAGTCGAGTCATGAACTCGTATTATATATCGTTGCTGTGCTTAATATTCGTGGCGAACAGAGATATCAGGTTTCATAACTCGAGAAAAAGATAATACGAACTCTAATTTTCAGTTCAACAAAGTTTTTTTTTTTAAGTTTTGTAGAAGAAAAAAAAGGAAATCAGTGTCAGTTGATGATTTCGGTTTCTATTTCAAGACCTGCTCAAGACTTTATTTGTATTGTAAAAGAAAACGAGTTGTCTTACTGACTAAAACCATCCACCGCCAGGGTCAACCAGCGTAAACGCTATGATAACCCAAAAGAACGAAAGAAGAAAAGAAGCGGAGACAAAGATGATGGAAAATACTGGGACGCCGAAAGTTCGGGAATAGCTAAAAACCGAGATTAGGAATTTAGCTAGCGCTATCGCTAAGAGCGAGATACGAGAGATAGATAAAGATATCTGATTTTACAAAAAACGAGTTGATCGAATACAATCACAGCAAAGACAAAAAAACACATTCAACTTCCAAACAGATGAGATGAACACAAGAGGCAGTAAAATAAGGCAGCAAAGATAACATTCCCGAGATCTCCAATCTCACAGTTCTCTTTACGGTCATAGGCCTGTGCATTCCTCCCCTTTCCCTGCTGTTGTTCACACAAAAATGCTCCACCACCCCATAATTTAGCAATTTCACACGAGTGACCAAAATCGACGACCACGGCACCTCTTGAGAAGTTCCGGCGATAATAGAGGTCCGATCGATCGCAGACCGATACAGAATAGAGGGAAAATAAAGAGAGTCACGCTTTCAGTGTATAAACTCTCTCGCGCGTCGGATATTTTTCTTCTCTCCCCTGTCTATATATACACTAAAGCCACATGTGTGAGCTCACGTGCACTCGATATCATCTAACAATGAGCGAGTAATGTATATGGCGGTCCGATTGTGAGTCATCAGGGAGAAAGAAGAGAAAAAGAGAGTCGCAGCCGCGTCATGCCTTTGGAAATAAAGAGAGAACGACGATCGAATAGTACACATGCCAGTATACGTGCGGTGACGATGGCGATATGGGTTGATTATGCCATCGAGCGGCTATTATATAAATCAATGACAAGGCGGGCGTGCGTTTACTCGCGCGTCGTTATGATGTATCGTGGGTGAGCGCGGACCCTTTCTTTCTTACTTTTTCATTTGTTCTTTTTTTTCGTACGTGTAAACGGTTTTTCGGGGTGGTGAAAGTTGGTGAATGGCGTCGTCGATAAATTGAAGGTAAGAATCACCGTATGGACTCGGTTAACGGAGATATATATACATATATATTTCACGTATATTCAGTGGAGGGGGGAGAGACGGACGGACTTTTTGAAAAGATTATTAACTTTTTGTCACGGACACAGTTGGATTTTCTTATTTGGATCTAAGAATTCGTTTTTGAATGTGCAATTTCGTGTGATACATCATTAAACTACTCCTTTCATGTTTCCAATAATAGGATGAATGGTAACCATAAGCTCGACCTTAAGTTAGTGTCCTCGTTAGAGTCCCTAGTTTGAACTACACTAACTGAATTTTCCGCTTCGACCTTGGCTTTAAAGTTCCACCATGGTTCATAGAATCAACCCTTCCATTCATTCAGAGTAAATCACACCATTTAATAATTAGTATTCGCATAATATTCTTATGATAGTCCCCTTCTTCCTCGCCTTCTTTGCAACTACTAGACGATTTAAAATGAGAACCAAAAGAAAGTAAAAAAAAAAAAAAAGAGGAAATTCTAATGTCATTAGCACCGAACAATGCGCAACAGTATATAGGTAGTCTTCTCGGGAAGGACCCTCATAGTATACACGAGAGAGCAGAGGAGAACAACCCTCTCGAAAATCGATTTTCCGCGGCGCGACCTCGATTGCCTCCTCTCTTTTCTGACTCTCTCTCGGGCACTTGACGGGTTCTTACTGTAATCTCGCGACGTCTCCGGATCGATGACCCCTTTCCTCTGCCTATTTTTTTTTCTTTTTATAATTCTATGCTTCTCAAACCTTGTCCTCGCCGTAGCCAAATGCTACAAAATTCTTGTAACATCCACACTCCATCATTTCATCGTTTGCATGTATTCTTTTTTGTCCGTATCGAACATTTCGCTGAACCTGTATTATATATGGTGCAATAGCCAACATATGTCTCGCGCTTCGAAGAAAGTCGGTACGCCGTGTACATCGGTAAAGATTTTTTTTTGTTACATTTTGTGTCAACTCGATGAACTCAGTACTGTCAATTCTGAGACTCAAAAACATAATCACGCAAGCACTCTGTACGCGGAGGCCTAAAAAGAGCAGCAACTGAAAAACAATCCTCAGCCCCACGAATCACACACTGATTCATTGTATCATGTATGTGTATGGGCACACATGCCAAAAAAGGCCCGGTCCAGGGAAGCTGCAGGCGCTCATAATCGCACCATTGAAACACACGAGAGAGGTGGCAGTGAGTCGCGAGGGGGGAGAAGAAGAAGAAAAAGAGAGAGGAGTAGGCGATTCGCGCGCGATCGCATTCCGCGCGCCCGCCCGCTATATACGGCTCCGCACACAAGAGAGCGAGTCTCCTTCTCGATATATCAGCGCTGCTTCCATCTACGTACACGTATACTTACGCTGCGCGTTATACCGGGCCTTTTACGGAAAATCCAGAGCCGGATCGAACGCGCTCTTCTCTCGCTCTATGTACGTTACACGTATGCGCGCCTTCTTCGAGATGCCCCCGATGGTGCCGGTTTCGCTTTTTGCCGTTCTTGCTGCTGCAGCTCGGCCGGGGGGACTTTTTTCAGGAGTGTACGGCAAATCGATCGTTGTCATTCCGCTAACCTGACTTTATCATATTTTTCACTTTCCGATGGAAAAGTTGTTGTTGTTTTTTGTTTTGGGCGTGGATGTCTTTGACCATAGGTTATAGACGCATAACGTACATGCTGTTGATGGATGGACGCTTGCAACGAATCTCACTTTTGCTCTGCAACACCGTTACCGTATTTTTTTTTCAAATCGATAAAATCGGCACAGAGTATCATCGTCGCTCCTCCCTCTCTCCGCGTGCTTCAATCGCCGGCCGTCGGTGGTCCATCACTCTCCTCTGACGCGAACGACCTTTTAAAAAAAAGACTCGCATCAGCTTCAAATTTCACACTCGGCGTCAGTGGATTTTCCCTCGGATTCTCCTACCAGTGCTCTGTTGGAAAGTAATAAAAAAAATTGAAAGAAAATTCCGCTCTCGAATGTCGGTCATTTTTTCCGAGATTTTTTCTCATTCGTTCATATTTCACCCGAAACATCTCTCGGAGCATCGATCCAACTCGACGCTGTGGCGCAGAAACGTCCGCTCCGGACAAAGAAGGAAAGTGGGCGACGGGGTTTCTTCGGGAAACTAGCGACGACGACGAGTCCTCCCTCTACTATACGCTCGACTATACGCGACATTCGGTCGCGAGTAGCTCGATAATGAGCCATCGATGAGTCTCTTTGTGTATATATGATATAGCTCTATACATGCACATCGCGCGGGACGATCGACCTACAAAAGGACACGATGGTACAACCAAGTATACAGTGCTGTGCACCAGTTACTTCTTCGTCGTTTTCTTCTGCAGGCACACACAGGGGGTATAATACGTACAACAGGCTATCTCGGCTGCTCCACTTGCACGACGACAGTGTTATACCTTTATTACTCTTCGTGCATAATTACGCATTGAACAACGTTTGCGTACGCGTATATACCCCCAGCAGCTCTTCTCTCGTAATATTCTTTATGAGCTAATGCGCTGTCGTTTCATTTTCTCCCCCGGCTCGTGTACAGCGTGATATTTTTCGCAATCGAGTCACGATACTTGTACAAAGTTTAACCACCAGTTGACGCTCGATCGAACGTCCAGGCAAATATATACACGATTGTCCCAAGAGAGCCAGAGGGGAGGCAAAGAGAATATAATTATTTGGCAGCCGGCCCTGCGTCCATACATATATATATATATATATATATACATGATGGCACCGTGGGCTTGCGAGGGGAAGAGCCAAAGACGAGGGCGCAATCAAGCCGCCGTTTAATCCGATTCCCTCGCCGCGACGGCGGGCCCCACCCCTCCCCCTGGGGGACTGCCGAAGTTCAAGTTTAGCCCCCCTTTGCTAACTCGCTGCCTCTCACGGCTACATATACGATTGTTCCCTCGCGTCTTCTCTTCGTCCCCTGCGTTCTCTTTCGCCCGCTTTTTTTTTTTCTGTTCGGAAAGTTTGTGTATACTGCGCGCGCTTCTTGTGACTGACGAGTGGAGTGATCGGTATAGGGTTGTTTTTTTTTTGTTTTGTTTTTTCAGAGATCAGCGCAGGAACAAGAGATACGCCAATCGTTAAAACACAAGTCGGCCGAGGAAGTAGCATCGAGTTATTATTACGACTTTCCTCTCTGGCCGCTGTTGTCGGTCGTGTTGCGATATACTTTTTTCCTTTTGTTTTCTATGATCCAGTATCTATAAGAGGGGATCATCGGGAACGCTACGGGCCGTTATATTCCCGGGATGTCCCTCTGTATACATCACACCGTGGGCCGATCGAATGATCCCAACCGATGCAGTTAACAGGATTACTTGGCGTAAATATATCGCGGATGCACAGCGTAAAACAAAAATCGTCTCGACGCCACGTAGAAAAGTATACGGCTCACTTGCAATAACAGCAAACACAAACACCCTCCCAACTTTCCATCCGAGCGACAACCGCACGCGCACATCGGCGTCCTCGTATCTGCATGAATGTGTATAGACACAAGATAACACCCAGCTCACGGCGCCCAGCTATACCCCCACCGAAACTTTATGATACCTCCACACGAGAGGCACGCGCGTCACGGCTCTCGGTGCAGCTTAGAGGCAACGAGGCCAATTTGCATCCCTGCGCCATTATGGATATCAAACCGAAGCAAAACGAAAGGAAAAAAAATGGGATCGAAAACCAGAGCATTGCACACGGGATGTATTAGGGTATTATACCTCGGAGGTACCTTGGCTCCTGGGGAGTATCTGTCGGGAGATATAGAGCCGCAGAGGATTCGGAACGTTCCTTTCCCACGCGCGCGAGGGACGAAAGGAGGTAGAGAGAGAGAGAGAGACAGCGTCCAGCACTTATTCCCGTTACAAGTGTTTTCTCTCTCTCTCCCCCCACTGTTATATGGTATATAGAATACTGGAGCTACCATGATGCGACTGTATATACGTGCACGATGTAATATACGTGTCTGTCTATCTGTCCGTCTACCTGCACCGGCAGAGACAGACAGACGTATATAATAGAATAAGAACAGAGAGGGCCATTGTTTGTTTGTTGGGCCGCCGGTGCAGTGCACAAGTGTACAGATGCACCTGCAGTGGCCCGAGCGGTCGAGCGCCCCGCTCATCCCCCTCCTCCTGCTGCGCGGCTCATTTGTTACTGATTTGCTTGGTCTGTTTTTTTTGTTTTTTTTTTTGCCAAACTTTCGTCCTAGTTTTTTTGGAACTCCGCTTGATGCTCGTTGGGTGGAAGAACGGTGTATCTTGAAATTTTGTCTCGGAAACGTCGCGTAAAGTTTTGAGATGCAATATTTCAAGAAAAAAAAATAATACAATTTTGAGATACCTCGTTCTTCCGCTCAACGAACCGATACTATCCGTGTAAAATGTGAGACTCCCAAGAGATCACTTGATATGGTATTATATTTAATAAACTACGATTGAGAAAAAAAGCAAGGGCGACTCGTCCTTCCTTCATTTTTTCCTTGCACGTCTCGTCGTCCCATTGACGCGCGCGAAAGAGTCGCCGACGCAACCGCATCGTTTTTTTTTCAGAATCAATTGGCGCGGCGGACAATAAAAATTCGTCAAGTTCACCATGTATCGTGCCCACGCGATCTACAACTGTACACGCAGTGGATGCCCGTACCGAATGCCGAGCATTTGCAAAATTAACGCGCTCGGCTGCGCAGCTGCCGCTGAAGAATTAATTCCCGTAATTTCTCGCGCCGCCGCTTAATCAGCCGTCAGCTTGAATTACTCCGCGAGGGAGGAGCGAGCTCGTGTTTGTATTGCGCGCGTTATGCGGGGACGCGGAAATTAGCCGAACCGCCGGCAATTGGGGCCCACGCTCCCTTCCCTCCCTCGCATTTAAAAAGCGCAAAAATGTCAAGTTCACGCGTCAACCGCAGTGTACGTGTTTGTACGGACGTATGCGCAGAAAAATGACGCAACGAAGAAAATCGTTCTCGTCCGCTCGCAATTTAATCAAACTTCCACGCACCCATATATACATATACGTAAATCGAACGGGAAACTTTGTGATTTGTGTACTTGTGTTGGCCGATACACGGGACATTCGCCTCTCTCAGGGTACGTGTTTCGATACCTTATTTATCGACGCTCTTGCAAAATAATGATTCCTTTTTTTTCACTGCGTTTCCCGTTTGGCGTCGCACAGTATCGTTGTGGGTACATACGCAAAAATAGTCGCTCTGTTATTCGTCTGTCCGCGTCCGCCGGTCATTACCTCTCTTTTTGCGACCTGCATCGTTGTTACGTAAAAGTATCGACGCGGTTGTGGAATAGTATACTGTTATGTTTCTGAATTGCGAATGAATACTGAATAAAGTGTTTATTCCTGTATATTTAAAAATGTCTCTCTCGCATCCTCTATTTAAAATCATTTCTTTTTTTGTGTTCACAACTAACTGAAACAAATTTGCGCAGAATAATTTCAGTACCAGAGAGGAAAAAAAAAAAAAAAAAAAAGCGCACACATGCGTGTAACCCCAATAATAACAACACACCCAGCAGCCCGAAAATAAAGTTACACGTCCGTCAACGCAGCGTGTAATCCCATCATCCGAGTAAAGGCAACAAAAACAAAAAAAAAAAGCGCAGCCGTGCAGAACGCGGATAAATTGCATTAGAGGCAGTGTACCGATCGGAGCGGCGCTGCTGCCGTACGATGATACAGTAGCGAGCATTTCTTTTACGTAATTCACTTTTTACGTATGTATAGGCCCTGATTCGTTCGTCAAAAACTCGATTCGACGTAGGTACTTTGCAGTGACTTTACTTTCTATTCCGCACGTTAATTTCTCTCAACTGTATTTTTTTTGTTTTTTTTTTTTTCGTTTTAGATAATTACGGGACATAATTTGCAGAGGAGAGAATGACACGGTTGAATTACACTCCTCGCGCGGGTCGCGGATCGATTGGGTGATTAGTTTTGATTTGACGCGGGAGGAAAATCCCTGTGTGCTTGATTCTTGTTATGCTGCAACGTAATGTGTTTCCTTTTTCCTTTCGCGATAACTAATGGGTATTACAAGGTAATTCCCCGAAACTGATTTCTCTACAGCATGTTATCTAATCCCATTAAGTATGCACGAATTTCTTTGCTTCATCATTCTGTTCCATCGCTCAGTCCCTGAAAAATCAAATCATCCATTTTAATTAAGCGTATAGCAAGCGCTAAGAGCATTGTTGCATCAACAGCGACGAATAATCCAATTGTTCGCATCCGAGGGTCAATTAAATACGTTGTCGCACACAACACGCGCATATCTTGCACAGTAAGGTTGACACTAGAGTTTGGTCTACACATGCAAGGGATATTTAATTATCGTAAAATCCATCAAGCACAAAGTCTATGGGCCATATCCATGTCTGTGTGTGTTATTCACGTGACAGCGTACAGAATTGTGCAGCTGGCACCGAGGTTGGCACGCTAGCGCAGCTTAAGTACGTTTCATCCGCGAAGCCGGCCAACTTCGTTATGAGAGTGTATTATACGTAGACTATACGCAGTTGAGAGCAGCTGATGCTGCTATTGAGTACGTTTGCATGTATAATGTACGGTTTGTGACTCTTGATAGGGTATGCGACGTTCGAAGAGTCCTCGTTATTATCCCTTGAAAATAATGTCGCATGGATTATGAAAAAAATATTTTAAAAAATTTTAAAATATTTAAAAATATGAAAATTATTTCAAAAAATTTATAGATATGTGAGTTGTAGGCTTCCCTTTGAAAATACTTTGAGTGTGCGATGTGTTTGAACTGATGATTCACAAAGTCATTTGAATTTTTATCTGTAGATAACAGTGAGTAAGAAAATAGATATCAAGGAGGTTATCAATGTTAACAAGAAATTTTATTCATGACTTCTTGTTAATTTTTCATGGTTGAGCATAAAATGAATCATGTGTAGAACACCAAAAGAAGGTAATTCCAAATGATGTACCCAACGATCGACATATTGTAACTTATACAGTCTGAACCACTTGGTCAATTTTCATTTACGCATTCCAGTAATTGTAGTCTTCTTATAAACATATTGTGAAAACGGAATATTGCATCAACGATTTTAAAACCCAAAGTTATCATTTTTGAGCTGACCCACAATTCCCAGTCTTAGTCTCGGGAAGAAAAAACAGCAGGGCAATCCACTGTCTCGTATATTATGTATCGATTCAAACTGCTGCCACCGTCCGACTGGTCAGCGATTATAGAGAGACCCGAACGTATACGGTGTATAGAGGCTTCTTCTGTATACTTACCTTTACTCCAGATCGATGACTCCTCCACGCATGAGTAGCGCAGCACAACAGTACGAAAAATATAACTAGAGAGGCCGTAGTACAGTTGTTGCATTAGTCTTGTGTAAGTGAAATCATCTTTACACATGACACTTGATAAAATATAAATTGTGTTTCATTGGTTATTTGGTGCAAATATTATGTGGATCGGAATAAAATCAAGCAAGTAAGTGCGCTTCTTTGTGTTTTCATAAATTTTTCGAGGTTTTGGTATTATTTCAAAACAATAAACTCCTTACTAACATGATGAATCTCCGCTCAGCGTTTGCGTCTTTGAATGATCGCCTCAAGAGTGTAATATAATCTGATTAATTGGCTTCCTTTTCCACACCCAGACAATCGAATCTAAAGCTTTTTCTTTCGAGTGATCTTACAAGTACATTTCTTCTTTCAGTTTTTCCAAGGCAGCTCTCGTTGAGGAAGGTATACCTTCCAGTTTAAAGATGACGAAGGTTGACACGACGATAGGTACATTACATTGTAGAGGTCGTGTATTTACTTGCAAACAATAGCGGGGTCAGAAAGAAGTAAATGCCTCAACAACTGGACTCTACTCTTCCGATCGATTTATCGTAGAGAATCCATACGTAACGAGGAGCTTTCGCTTTCCCGATGCGTGTGCAACTCTGCCAATAGAAAATCATTCTCCTTTAAACGCGACTTTCCTTTCCGTCGTACTGTATGCGTAATTGATCGAAAGTCTTCCATACCCATTGTGAAAACTTTTGCTCTTCTTTTTTTTTTTCTGCAACCGATAATTTAAATCACAGCCCACACTTATACCTAATGTACCTGTATCATTACAGGTATATCTTACATTCACAATTATATACGATTGTTTTTAAGTTTCTCCCGGAATAAGTATATGCACTCAAATTATCCTCAATTAAGTAATGTAGCTCGGTCATGGCTATCATATTACTACGGGTTTCCTCACAATAGACCAGATATAGAGAGAACGAAAATACGATGAGAGCTCTGTAATTTTTTATCATCGATTCAATAATAACCGCAGACTTTACCAAAGTAATAATAATAACCCTCGTTGCTGTAATGAACCCCCAACCCCCGCTCGTTAGATTCCTCCTTATGTGGTGGCACGACGATGTCAACCGCAAACACACGTACATACAATACATAACATAACCCTTCGCTCTATCCCACAAGTAAAACCCTATACGCGCACATGCAAGTGACGCGTGTCACTTCTCCTTCTTCTTCTTCTTCAGCGTCGAGTTTTTTTTCCTCTTCTCGTTTTCCCGAGACCCTTCGCTGCTAGTATTGTCCCCGTGCAAAAAAAAATCATCCCTTCATCGATGCTGGAGCACACAGGGACTGGTTTCAATTAAGTCGAATAGTTCGCCGCCGCTGTTGCTGAGCGATTGATTGGCAGTTACGGAAAACCTGATGCGACTGTGTAGAGCCGATTTTTTTTTTCGTAAATCACGCAGCTTGTTGAGACGTTTAATCCGCGGTGCTGAAAGAACGAGCTTTTGTATCGTGGCCCATACTGATGTTCCATTGCTGATGACAGCGAGTCGTTCTGGAGGCGCAAACATGAGTTTTTGGTGTCCGAGAATTTTCGCTGTGCAATTATAATTCTTGTAGATGAAAACTAGCGTTCAATCGCATTGAGGATCCAGAAAGTTTTACCGATCCGAAGCAACAGAGTCTTGTCTATGTACATCATATTGAGCACGTGGGTTCTCTGAAGGATAGCAAACGATTCATGAATAAGCGAAATAGACGACACACGCACATGCATTTGCCGTATAGGCAATTAAAGTGATGTCTATATGCAAACGAGCGAGTCTCTATAAAAGCGCACAAGCGTCAGCCGCGAGGCTTACGTAAGTCTTGTGTGTGTGTGTCTGCGTATGTGTGCGCACTTACGTGGAAGCTTCGGTCGACCTTCGACACCTTACCTATTGCTGCTAGAGCTTGTGATTGATCGCGAACAGGAGGATCGTAGCTTTCTTTCTTTCTTTCGGGATGCTGAGTTGAGCGATGTTTTGACAGTAGAGGAGGAGTAGTTGGTGCGATGCTTGGAATGAATTATGGTGACGGTGTCATTTGAATACCAAGTGGTTATTATTTACGCGATTATTTACGATGAAGAAGCAGATATATTGATCGATCGCGAGAGGGATGATGATACATTGGCTTTTTTTTCATTTATGTACGACACGTGGAGTTTTAAAACGTACAAATGTTCGTATGGAATGATAAATATTATTAACAATTACCTCTTTTGTTGACAGAAAAGTGTACGCTGTTTTAGAATTTTATTTCAATTGAGGATAACATAATTATAATTCATTATTTCTATTACTAAGTCTCAATCAACATATTTTCTTTTTGTTTCAGGTGAGACATTCCTTAATGATACGTGAGTGCGATAATACTTACGTAAGTATAGTAAACAAGATTATGATGCAATAAACTCGATGTATTTGTAACCTCTACAATATGAGATTAAATTTATGAAAAATATTACGCTTTTGCGTGTAAAACATTACTATAATACGTTTACCAGCCAAAAGTATGATTATTTGAGTTTTATTCTATGATATCCAATTTTTTTGTCAGGAGACTTCCAAATATATAACAAAATAATGGATTCATGTGATATATCTGAGCTTAATGGTAAAAGTGTATTATTTTTTTCTCAACCTTCTATCCAATATTAAATAAATGTTTTAATTTTAAATCATCTTAATAGTTTTATGAAACTTTAATATTTATTTATAAATACTGTTTCAATTTTAAAAACTTTGATTGTCTGACAACACTCATAGTTGTATACACTGAGAGAAAAAACAAAGTACGACCGTGGCATTTTCAGCATTCCCACGTGTATCTTAACGATTCACGCAAATCGCGATAAGCTCTGACACATCGCGTCCGAGTCCCACTCCAACGCACATTTAATCCCCCTACACACACACACACACTCGACACGTCGCTCACATGTATATCAAGTATACTTCAAGCTCGCAAAGCTCCGACGAAACAGAAACACGTAACGACCCACCTCCACCCCTTACACCCACACATTCGTCGTTATCCCCTCGAATTACCATAAGCCGCAAATTATCCTCCACCACCGCTCAACATCTGCTCGGATAACCGTTATCCAACAGCCAATCCGGCAGGAACAATTGCTCCGATGCGACAATAATAAAACCAATCCGAACCGGAAGCTCGGCCGCATCCCGGCGCACCGAAAAAATGTTTTTCGTATCGTATATACTGTCGTCATCCGCGGTATACGACGAAAAGAAACGCGCACAAAGGGCACACGCGCGTGCAGAGAATATTATTGAAAACACAAAGTGGCAAGTGCGTTATAACGAAATAACAAAGGCCCCCCCCCCCCGCTGCCGCTACCGTAGGAGGCTATTTTTCTCATCGCCATTATTTCCATCGTCCGCGTGCTGTGCGCCCATTAACCTTGGCCCACGACGACGAGGCTCGTTTCGCTGTACAGCGGGTGTTTGTATTATATTTGGATACGTGAGCATAGTGTGCCGTACTATTGCGCTGTATACATAGCAGCAGCGGCAGAGTCTATATCGCGCGATTCGATCAGTGCCGGCATGAATAGCCCCGCGTGTCCCCGTGAATCGAGGCCCGTGTGTGCAGCGGATCGGTAGCGCGTTGCGGTGACGCCTATATTTGTGTGTGTGTGTGTGTGTGTGTGTGTGTGTGTGTGCAGTCTTTTGCGAATTTTTGACAGAGTAATTTCAAGCGGAATCGGGGAAAAATGTGATCGATCTTGATTAGAGGGAAATCGAGTGGAATTGTGTCCGCTGCTGTGGAATATGATGCACAAAGTATTTTTTGCAGAGTTGATTCTCGGAACGACTGCGGGTTTTTCTTGTACATTGAAGGAAAATATCGAGTGGGTACATCCGTGACAATGTAATAACGGGAATGGGTTACTAAGTATATATTGGTGATGATGTATATAAACACACGGCAATGACTCGTGCATAAAATGTTCTGCAAAACGGATGCAAAAAATATTGAAATTATTTTTTTTTTTTTTTTAACTTTTCTCGTTTCGCCTATTTTTCACTGCCAACAGCAGCACGGAGCCATTGCAGTGCTAGTGCCAGGCTCTGCATTGTCCATCGTTGCCGCACCTACATATACATACGTCCTCTCTCTGTGTGTATAATACTTACACGTACAAAAAAAACACGTCGGCAGAAGGGAGGGAGAGAGAGCGAGCTTTTGTTTTCGCGTGACCGGGCACGGAGAAACGGCCCCGGAAAAGCTCGAGCGGAAAAATTTGCCGCTGCTTGCTTTTTTTTTTGTTGTCATTATTTTCCTCTCTTTTTTTTTCCAAGCTCTTGGCTCCGAATAAGTACGCGCCCTTTCCTGCCGTACACGCGTCGTCCAGAGCTCGCTGCTTTTTTCGGCTTCTCTGTCTCTCTCTCGGCCTTCGACTCTGAGTATTTTCTTCATACACCCGTGTATAATGTGTTATAGTGCACGTTCAATGCGCCACTGTTTCGCGCATACGTTGCATTGTTGCCCGGAGTGATGTGAGGCGGAGTGTTGTTGTTTTTTATTTTTTTTTTATTCAAGATAATAGTATATTTTAACGGGAAACCGTTCCTCTAAATACATGTATAAGAAAATAACACATTGAAACTCTAACAATCGGATGGGAAAGTGAGTAAGTTTGCAAGATTTAATTTTTTCTCCGGTATTAGACGCCTATAATGTAATTGAGCTACATAAATCTCGAGTGAATTCTTCTCATTCATTCAAAACGAAAGAAAAAAAAGAAAAAATCAAATGAATTATGGACGCTCGAAATCCAATCAAGATCATCCCTTACGCAACTAATCGCGGTTTAAAGGTATAAGGTACTGCAGATTCGCAAACGAAGGAGTCAGGGAGCTCCTTCTTTTTTTTTGAAGAGCAGCAATATGTACTTTTATAGCCGGTTTTCTCTGGTTTTTCTTCGCTCGAGCTGCTCTGCTGCCGACGAAAATCCGTTCCTCCCCCTTCCTTCTGCTCTTATATATACTCCCGCATATATATGTATATTAGATACAATACACACGTATATATTCAAGCTCGTATATCTGTGACCCACTGCGAAAAGCTCGTTCGCTCGGTGCTGGCGCTCTGACCTACAATGTATAAGTAAACATATCTCGCCTGCTTTAGTTTTTCGTTCTCTTTTTTTTCTTTGTAATCATCGGCAGATCCAAATTCACGTTTCCTCGATTGTAATTTTTTTTTTTACATTTTTTTTTTTCAATCCTAAAATTTTGAATCTTTTCTGCGTTTCAGAGACGGCAAAATGTACCAAATAGTACATAGGACAAAAATCTGTACAAGGAACCGTGTGTTACGTACGTGTTATGAACTAAGTGCTCTCTCTTTTCGCCGTATCATTCTCAGCTACATTTGCCGAGGATTAAAATAAAAAAGGTATACGTATGGTCATCCAATTAAGCCCGAATGACACAACTTTTGTCCAGCAGAGATTTAACCGAGCAGCTCGGCAAATTGAGTGCAAAAAGTATACGTACACTTCCGTGCAAGTCTATGGACTATCTGCAGCTCGTACGCTAAATCTTTTTTTTTTTTTCTTTTTTTTTTTTTTTTTGACACGTGCACACTCCGACGGAATTTTCGACCCAGTTTCCGTGGAGAGGATGACGTGCGAATAGTATACTAGTGTCCGGTTGCGACGGAAGCGACGATGTTTTGTTGTGCAAATGACGGGGTCGTGGTTCTATTAGCGCCATCAGCGCCAGACCAAGTGCATGCATGCATCCTTGGTTCGCTGTCCGCGTGGGACGCAGGCTGGTGCCCAGGGCGGATCTAATGAATTTGGGATCGGTGATGTAGCCTTTGTTAAGTGTGCTTGGGGAAAATTTACCGTCAACATTTTTTTCTTTCCATTATTAATTTCTACGAATTTCTCGTTAGTCACAGTTTAATACTTATATAGGCATTACAGTACCATCCACGAGCATGTAAATTGAGTGCCTATATATTCTGTCGCGCGTATAATATGCCGTACCTTAATCGACGATTCATTAATAACCTTAAAAAGTACACTAGCTCGTGGTAAACAAAAGAAAATCCATTCATACTTGCGATGTTGCTCTAATACGTTGATAATTGCGTTTCTTTTTTTCATTCGCAAATTTCTTCACGACGTTTAAACCGAATAATGCTCGTTTCCTTCTACTTCATAATACCTATATTACCTATACTCGCATTAGTATTTTCGCGAGCGAAAGTTTATCCCGAATTTGATGGGCATTAATTAAGTCGGATCACCGGTAATCACACCGCGTTTTTTCCCTTTCACTCCAGCAGCATCAGCAGCAGCAGCCCGACAGACAGACGAACTTACACGGCAGTCGCGTAGCCGATTTAACTTGGTCATTTGTCCACTTAGGGAAACGCTCGAGTGGCCGTACGATTTAGTGGGCTGCTACTGCTCTTCCGGCATCGCGTCTGCCTATACTTATATATATATACGCACGCGTTAGTGCTCCATACGAAACGTTTCCCAAGTGTATAAGTTGCCGCTGATGGGGGTCAGTTAGCCGCGTTCTCTGATGAACAGAAGCGTACGCATACACACCTGTTACGATTGCGAAACTGAGGGAAAAACATTGGTACCGGAAGATCGCGCATTGCTTTTTTTTTGCTAATGTATAATGTAAGTGATGGTAAGCCATCCAAAGGGAATATTTATATTTTCAGCGTTGTTTGAGACGGAAAATGAAAATCATGAAATAATGGCCGTGAAATTTCAATCCCACCCGCGCGCGACAACAAGCGAAAAAAAGATGAAACAGAAGAAGAAGGAAAACAAGCCTGGAAGCGTGAGCCAGACACCTTGTGCACCTCCAGGTACAGCAGACGCGCGAAGGGGCGCTCTTTCCCCCCCGGGTCCCGCGGACCCCTCGCAGGAGTACAAAACGCATTTCCGGCAGCAGACGCGCCGCCGCGGAGAAAAGAAAAAAAGGGGGCGGGGGGGGGGGGACAAGCTAGCCCGGGAGCGAAAGAAACGAGCCGGGGAGAAAAAACCAGGCCAGAGCGCGCGCAAGTTTCGCGGGCTTTCTTTCGTCAGGTGTGATCCGCCCCTCTCGAGCCTCCCCCTCCCCCTTCGCGGTCGTTCACTCTTTCGCGCGCAGCGTATGCAGCACACATCGAGCCACTGGTACGCGGCTCGAATGGTTGTCAACTCTTCCCGGCGCTCATCTTTCAAGCGCCGACGACGACGACGACGCCCCAAAGCCCACGGGGGGGGCTTTGAAATTTTGATTCGCCCCGTGATGAGGGTAGAGGCCTTCGATCCCGCAGCGCGTGGAGCTTTTCGTCGTTGAAAATCATTCGGCCACTCTGTCACGAGTGTTTTTTTTTTTTTTTTTTTTTTTTTTTTTTTTTTTTTTGTGATTTTTGCGCTTTTTGGGAAATAACGACGCGATAAGTGAATCAATCGGCCCAGGTGAACGAGAAGATCTATCATCTGTCCCGGCACAAAGTACCTCTTACAATACAGTTGAATTTGCGCCTTCGTCTTGGTTTCTTCGGACTTGGCGAGGCACTATAGTTACACCAACTCTTATCTTATCTGAGGTGCTCATCGAAACACATGATGCTGCTGCTGCATCGTAGACAATGAATTATTTATGCATAGTAACTGCGCTTATACGCATTGGAAAAAAAAAAAAAATTAAGGAGAAGATAGTTGAACGAGGAAGAATTTAATAAGTACTTACCGTCGCAACGAATAGTGTTGGCATTGGAGACTCGATGGCCAAGAGATAAGTATACGAATGCGCAGATATGATGCTTTTGTGGTGTACAGGTGTGACGATTGAAACCGGACGAACTTATATACGTCGTCGTAAACAATTTTTACGCCCGCGCTGTCCGAAGGTATTTGCTCAGAAATGTGGTTCGACTGAGCCGAAGAGAAACCATACCTGCCCGTTCTGCCTTGCGTATGCGACACACCTGCTTAATAAATAACGATTTGTATAGATATCGTTTGTAGTGGACGGAGAGAAAAGCTCGTATAATGGTACATTATACAGGTAGTTAAACTGGTTTTGAATGGCGAGTCGAGTCGCCGTGCGCATATTATGGCAAGGCCGTATGTGTACGACCCACGCGTCGGGAGCGTAAATCAACGGGTGGATAAAAAAAAGACAGCAGGAATGTGCGGTGGTGGTACCTGCATGCGTTCCGTTCGCCGATTACGATTTTACAGTAAAGTGTAAAAACGCACGAGAATCCGATCGTATTTCGTCATACAAGCCGTTGCTCTGGCGTCGAGTGTAATGGACTTTTGAGTTTAGTTTATAATGAATTGGAGGATCGAGTGCAGGGTACCGTTAATCGAAGAAACAGTTGACAAGTGCAGCGTGTCGCGTCAAACGCGTTGATTATATAGTTGGGACTTACGCGCGTGGAGAATACAAAGTTTTGTGTTTTTTTTTTCTTGATGAGTAACAAGATTTTAAAATATCGTCTTGTCCTTGTTGTGTATCATCTCAATTCGTGTAACACTTTTTTTTTTTTTAAGACACATTCATAGGTCTCAATTTTTAATTTTTTTCAAAGATAACAATCCAAAAACAAAAGTGCCATCAGTTCTTTTTCAATCTGCAAATATTTCCCGCTAATCAGTCGGTGTAATCTCTTTCTGCTTTAGTTTACGAATTAAAAAAAAAAAAAAAAAACGAAGAGCAATAAAAAAAAAAAAAAAAAACATCATCGCCATGGTGTCGCGAAAAAAAATCCAACTCTCGCTATATTTTCAAAAATAACATCTCATTTCCGAAGAATAGCGAGCGTAAGAGCACACATGAATTACACAACGCACACACGAGCGCTCAACGACAAGAGAAGAAGGAAAGAGCGAGAGAGGTACGCGCGCGCGGACGTAATAGTCATAAAAGCTCCCGCTGCTCCGCTGCAGTCTGCCATCATCGGAGTAGCATACCTACCTATACTATATACCTCCTATATAGTTTGTTAGTCACGGCCGGGTGGTGCTTCCTTATTCTCATCTTCCTCCTCCTCCTCCTCCTCCTCCTATGCTTATAACTTCTTTGCTGGGCAGCCTTTTACTTTGCCTTATCTACGTATGTGTATACGGATGGGACGTCGTCGACGTCGTCATAGTCTTTTCACCTCTTTTTCTCCCTCTTCTCGACGCGAGAGCTTCAAAGTCCACGAGCGAGCTCGGGGCATTATCGCGTCACGAGTTTTATAGGGTGCCCCTTTGCTCGAGAATGTTGTGTGCAAAGATTTCTTTTTTTTTCCCCCCCGTTCGGTTGTGGAACTCGTATGGGTGTGCAGCTTATTGCTGGTTTTTTTTTAGGGGCTAGGAAAAGGGGTAAAGACGCGCTCGAGGTTGTTTTGTCGATTTTTACCGTAGGCACGTCTGTCTCCTCGCGTAGAGTACGGAAATAAATGCTCGTGCATTCATGCAGACGTATATAACGGTTGGAGCGAGAACAAAGTGCGAATGGAGCTCGGACGTGATTCGAGTTTCATTTTTCTTTTTTGCTCTTAACATTGTTTTTGCCAACACCGCAATTTCATCGATCAGAGATATGGACGAGATGAACAACGGATAAATCAATCGGACACTCGCAAAAAAAAGTTAGCTCAAAGTTCTTAATTGATACAACTTGCAAAACTTTTCGCAACACCGGGATATATAATTTTATCACTGTTGTATCGATACATTAGCTCTACACTTGGAAAAAAAAAAAAGATCCAGACATCAATTTACACCCGTACTCTATGCGAAGAAGAAATCTAAGCAATTCCAATTTTTTTGCCCGAGCTAGGTACTCACCTACAGCTTTTTCCTGCTATCATGATTTCTAGCTCGTCGAGGCCGAAACGAGGAGCTTTTTCCATGCTAATACCGCGCCATTAGAGACCGCGCTGCGCCCGACGCGATCGTCCATCGTCGGAGCGAGAGTTTATGCATGGTACACGCGCGGCAAATTTAAATCTCTCGTCCTCTTTCGGCTGTAAATCAATTTTACAATCCTCGCGCAGGCACCGTCTTTCTTTCCGCTTCGCTATCCTTGCTTGTGCGTTTTTTTTTTTTTTTTCTCTATATCTCCCAAGTGGTCACTCACTGTTTGATCACCCAGTAGTGTTTTATGATTGAAAAAAATCACCAAACGTTCGTTAAATCAACATTATCAACCATTAATTTTTCGTGCAATACTGTGATTGGGTCGTAAAGTGCGGTTTTCCGCACGGGGCTTGTGCACTGTGAAAGAAATGAAAAAAACAAACAAAAAAGCTCGGATGAATCGTGTCTCGCGACGCGCGCGAGGGGAGAGCAAAATGTGTTACGCGTATCTCGACGATAGGTACTTCCTCTTCGGGAGAGGACAGAGGAACGTTGCCAACACGTTTTTCGCGTGTATATTTATAAACAACGTGCACGAGAGCGCCGGTCATCGCCTCGCTGCAGATATTATGTGTCATGCATAGGCGACGAGAGAAGGAGGTTGTTGTTTAATATTTTTATTTCTTAACTACGATGCGACGAGCAGAGTCTCCCTTCGTTTACCACTCGGGGAAAGTACGGCTATTTTCGATCTCTGCTCGTTCTCTATTCTTTTTGAATACAGTATACTTACTCCGAACGTCAGCAGAGATCAGAGCGAGTCTTTTTTTTCTTTTTCTTTTTGCTTTTACTTGCTTTTTGGGGTACCGGAAAAACGCGATGATTGCAGAGTTTGTTTCTCGAGCGTGATTCAGGGAGTCAAGCTGATTAGTACTGCGATACCGTATATAAAGCTAAGAAGAGAAGCTCATTTAATCAACGGTCGATTTTTTTCTCGTGTTCTACAGGCTCGCGCTTACTATAGATTCTATAGTGCATGCCTAATTCGTTTGAAGTAATTGTATTTAGCGCGAGTGGCATTAGAAGAGATGTCTCTGTTACAAAACGAAAAGACTGCTATAATGCAGGGTAAATCGATAAAGTCTCCTATATGTGAAATCCAAACTCCAACTTCGAATCGCGTCCGCTTCGACAATATTTTATAGGTATACTGTGTTTGCTAACGATTTGCCGCCGTAAGTTTCAAATACTTCGTACGTATACCTTGAAAATTCCAATTTAAAATTCCACAAGTTGTATCTACGAATCGGCACTTTCTTAATGATCTACGTTAAACATTTGCAATTCGGAATCCAAAAAAACAAAAAAAAATCGCCACGATCTTTACGGTGTTATTTCATCTCACTTTTGCTTTTGTCGATCGACCGTTGCAACTGCGCGCGAGAACAAAATTCAACACGCGCGTTCGAAGAATCGTCCTCGCCGCAATAAATTTTAATACAATACTCACCGTGCGACTAAAAAAACCAGGGCAAAATTTTCGCTCGCGCATACATCGTCAAGCCAGCATCAGTTTCCCCCCTTCGTCTCTCTCCCCTCCGAACTTTCTTCCGCACAAATCCACCATGCTTCCCCGCAGCATCCGCGAGCACGCGCGCGTATACGGATGAACGCAACTTACTCATCCTTTCCCCCCGGGGTCCTTTCCTAAGAGCACCCCAGAGAATTGACTCTCGGACCGCCTTTCGTCCTCCCAAAGATCTCTCGCACTTCCGGCGAGGAGTGCACTCTGCGCTACATAAACAGCCCGCGCGCGCAAGAATGCCGATGACTCCACTTTTGCGTATATTATACACCGTGCGATCTTGTCTGCCTCGAAATCGGCACACCGAAGTACGTGTGCGCGTGCGACCCGTCTCTCCCGTTCCCCCTGCAGGCCGGCAGTCGAAAACCCAGACTCGCGTGTATAATATACACGCACGCTCCTCCGGAATGGGAACGTAGACCCTCGGCTGGAATGCAGTTTCGCCGGCGGCTCGCGCGTTACTTTCGTTGCTCTCGAAAGAACGCCGGTGGCGGCGGTGGGGGAGGAGCACGCGTCGAATCGGCTTGAGATATCAGGATGCGGGCTGCTGCTGCTGCTGCTGGCGTGTGGTTAATGAGGAGACCCGTCGATGGACGTTGAAATCCGGTATGATACGGGTGACGCACACGCGCTTCATCGCAGACGATTTATGCGGTGACATTCGTGCGTGTATCAAAACTGGGTCGGTCGCGTTTCCCGGGCCTCTAATCAATTGATACATGTGGGCACTGTGCAGGTGTCGATCGAAGGAGGAAGAACGAGTTTAGCGAAGCTTATTATATACGGTCAACCGCTCGGTTTATCGCGTCATCGGCGAGATGTACTTACTATCCTCGGCAAGTTTATGAACGTGCGAGGGTATATTATTACGTCCGTTAGTTCTCGAATCGAACTTTTCTTAGCTCCGCCAATCCAAGGCGTTTTTCCGCGTGATCTGAATATCAAAATTTGTATTTCACGAGTGTTAAATTTTTCAGCGCAAAACGTAGTATTTGATTAAATCCATCGCGGAACCCCCAGCAGCAAAACCAACGTCCATTACGACCCATTGCACAGCACAGCCTATTTATATATGTATAAACCTTGTTGATGCTTACATATTTTCGCACTCGCCAGACGTCATGCGCATCCGCAGTCCGCAAAAGAGCAGAGTTACGCATAAGTAAGTAGGCATATTGCAATCGATTTATTGCACCCGATGTACCGTTCGTTCGTTTTAGTGGCGGTCTTTACTGGTATACTTGGAAACATGTGTACGTTTTGTGGAGTAGCATAACTGTATGTAAAAAAAGGCCTATGACCTTTTGAGGTCGGTAAATACAATTATACAAGTCTGTCTTTTACACGGATGATGATGATGATGATGATAATGATAATAATAATAAAAGTGTCCGGCAAGCGGGCGGTCGACATGATTCTTCTGTTTTGGATTGCAAGCACGTATAGATCCGAGCGTACGTGATGTAGTTCAATGTATTTTGTCAATTGCGTATTATATCCATAGGTATGTAATACACGAGTGGTATGTGTATAGTGGGATCTAGGATATAAGTGGGGTCATTAAACGTGCCGCGTGTTTTGGTTAACTAGAGAGAAAGACCGGCGTCGGTCGCGGTGCCTGTGAGCTTTATGGATCGAGAGTTTTAAATGTATTATTATCAGAGGTATTTGTAGAAAATGTATAGTTTTAGTCATCAGGCCTGTGTTACATTATTTTTGGATCCCGACGGAGACATTTTTACCAGATCCTGTACAACTTTCGGAATGATCTTGATGAGGACGTCTCACTTTTGTAAAAATTAGACGGTCAAAGTTTCTTTGGATACGATATATTTGATAAAAAATGTCCTAAAATTGCGTTTGAAATGAAAACGTAAAAATGTGATGTTATCGCGTGTTATTATTATTTTTCTACGTTTCATGCATGGTATTCAATATATTTCTAGATATCAATGTATTTCTTGCATTCACGGTAAAATCATCGATAGTACAACAATTCAACAAAAATCACCCGACAAGTGTAGACGCGCCACGTAAGCCTTCAGTCACTCGATAAACAATATACCATTTAACGTCTCAACGAGGATAGCCACTCAACAATATTCTTCTTTCTAGCCCCTGCTCCTGTAAACGCCTCATACATAATACGAGCTGTTAATCCATCGTTAATCGATAGCTGGTCTACCTTACATCATACCGCAGCACCACCGGCTCTATACTATTCCCTTTGCACTATTATTTTCCAGGTCGGATCACCGCTGCTGTGGCATTATGCGACCTGTACAAGCCTCTAATTTTCTACAGTCCCTCTTAAATACGTAAATACCGTGAAATCGCGAGCTAAAGTTTACACGCCAAAATGTAGGCTATAAGCTCCAAACTCGCCTGCTGCTGGAAAGTTTTTCAAGCATCTTACAACTTACGTTGTGTCATATTATAGTATAGCTGCAGTGTATACAACTTTCCAAGCAATAAGCCCACCTTTTCTCTCGTCCCCAAGACTGTGTATTAAGACCAATGGTAGCATATACCTATCCACATTATCATTATTATGAACCCTGTAATCAAAGATCCGAGTGTCTCCTGCTCCAGATGATGGGCGTGACTCGTCATCCCTGCTCCAGATGAGCGATCGAGCAGGCGGACCCGATTTTCTGGATTCCATGGACTCCAGTCCATAATACACACACACCCATAATATATAATATATAACGGACTGCACTGAGTGTGTCTCGAATCACACTCGCCGCAGTAGATATCACGCGCCTTGTACCATACGTATCAGCGATTTCCCGCGCCGCGGGTGAAAGAGGCGCGCTTGGGGGGGAGGGGGGACAAAAAAAAAACAAAACAAAAGGCAGACCTGCATTGTCTCCCCCGGTACATAGAATCAGCAGCAGCAGGAGAGATTCGGGAATGCCCACATACCGCACCCGTCATGTACACGTGTACATAATTATACTGCACGTGCAGCGCGGCCTTGCATTTCCGTCTCTCCGTTCGCGCGCGCGACCTCTTTTTTTTTTTTCACGGGCGACAGTCTGAGCCCCCCCCCCCCCCTTTTTTTTTGCCGCATAAGTACCGCTGTTGCCGACTCTTCTTTTAATTTCGGGAACACTGCCGCCACCGCATGCGGGCGACGGCGACTTTTTCCCTCTCCCTCCGCGAGTCGGCCGTTGTTTGTTTTCTTTCACCGACGCCGTCGGAGTGTGTATGTTTAATTTTAGCGAAAGCGAGGAGAATACTTGGAGGATAGGGCGCTAGAGCGGAGGGGGGACACAAAAAATATAAAAATGATCAGCTCGCGTCCGATGAGCGGCGCGTGCCCGATGGCGTCGTTGGGCCGCTTTTGTTGCAGTATCGCCAATGTAACGGATGGATTGGAAGAAAGGCCTGATTAGCGTACGATTTTTCCAAGGCCTTCCAAACGAGTTTTTGAACTTTCCTTGAGGAACAAAAAAAATAATATATATATATACTTCTAAAAAATTGGCTCGAAAGCTCGCTGCGACCGAATGCAACTCGCGTTTGTGTACAGTCGTGTCTCGATCAGGCAAATTAAGAATAATAATAATAATGTTACGCATCTGCATATTGCTCACACATTTACTTATCTTACGCATCACCCGCGTGCGCCCTGCAACCGACGCGCCGCTGCTTATTATAAACATATATGGGTACGCATAAGGTGCACTTGACGAAACGCGCGAAATTACTCATTCCCCGTCCGATGATGGCGTGCCGAGACTGATATAATGGGCATACGTTTTCTGTGTAATGCAACGTGCGCGTGTATTATTATGGCACGTGAACGCGTGCAGGATTTGCATATTATGTACGCGCGATGCGCTGGAAGGAAGAAAAGACGCGCGCGATTGTTGGGTGCACGTGGTGTGAGCGCAATTTTACTGCACAGGAGGTAACAGGGATGTGGTTGAGAATTTGGATTATTTTAGCGAAAGGGTATCGGTGGTGTATATAGTCGTACCGAGAAGGAATTTGTGGAGTGAGCTGAAAAATAAAACAAAAAAAAAGGGGCGAGGGCTGTTGTTGGTCTTTCTGTGACATTTTAAAAATTGTCGTGAAAACTCATTGATCTTCGCCCGGACTAGAAGGATTTTAAATTAACGTACCCTCGTATTCCAAGCAGACCGCATAATAATTGTTCCTGCTGCACGTGAGAAACCGAGGCATGCATAAGCTGCATAAATATTCATTAGCTTCGAAAAAAAAAAAAAGAGAATTCATCGTTAACACGCTCTCCTAGCTCCCGACGACCATCAGCGGAAGCGATAGAGAGAGGGGGCAGCTCATCGTGTCCGCACACACGCTGGATCGCTGGTATTAATACGTGATGTGGGTCACTTAATTCGTAATGAAGCTCCAATGTCGCGTGCAACGAGCGCGCGGAACCCCTGGACGACGCCGTCGGCGCTGCCCGCGGTGGCGAAATGAATTCAATCAATGCCATTGAAAATTGGATTCCCCACCGACGACGACGCTTATGTATACACTCCCTCCTCGCTGTTCCTGAAAACTGATGATGTCTATTTTTTTTCCGTCCCTGCTTTATTCTTTCTCGATTCGCCGCGGCGACCCATTTTATTTTCTGCACCGCTGTCAAAATCGAGTCCTGCACATCACATGTCCTCGTGAAAGCTCTGACGGGTCTGGAAAAGATCTCTGTCGTATTTTTCAAAGCCAGTCTGCGTGAGAAACGAGAAGGAGAAAAATCTGTTGCAAAAAAAGCAAAAGAGTGTGTGTGTGTGTGTGTGTGTACCGACGCTTATACACATATTATATACATAGGTATATTATACAGGCCAATGTATAAGTGCTGCACATACACGCATGCGACATGTACGAAGGCGGTGGAGAAGGGTATATATAGTACAGCGCGTGATGTGGCTTCGCGAATTGGGCCAATCGATGAACGCCGGACGGGCAATCCAATAAGGCTGATCTCGCGGAATTTGCGCCGCGGATTGCTGCTCGCTGCTTTCCTCTGCGCAGCATATATACTGTCTAACGCGTTGAACGTGTATGTACGGGGAACCCTATATGCAGCTTTGGTCGGCTTTGGTTCCGATATGGTTGGTTGTCGGGAGTTGGAGTGTAATGGGATACCCCTTGCAAGTTTTATTGGATTATGTATCATACGTATATGGGTATGTGTGTACGTATGTATATACCCTACGTAGTACGTGTATTATATTCTGGGCTGTGTATAACATATTATGTAGGTATAGGTATATACTATATACACACGGGCTGAGCTTCCGGACTCATGCAGTAGCTATAATGTGATGGGTAGTTATAATATATTCTGTCTATAATGTAGTATGTCCGAGGGAGTTTGAATGCGCTAATGACTATCGACGCGCTTTTCGCGTTTTTAATATTCACATTGCGATGATTTAATAATCCCTACCATTATCCGCCTTTTTTTCTTGAAATTGATTCCAAGAATGAAAATTGTTAGTTTCATTTCATAGTTCACCTTATGTTCTACCCGTAAATATTGCATACCTTACTGCATATGTATGCATAGCATACAATGTACACCTCTACCTCTTAACCTCAACTCATTATCATCTCAGGCTGTGTGATTTTTTTCTTTCCCTTTAAAAAAACCAAATCTTTTGTCTTTACATGCCAAATTGTTAATGTAAACAATGTTCACCATTGCACTGTGTGTCTGCCGAAGGATGAATTCGTGTTATCATATTTCCAATTGAACAGGCCACGTGCAATCACCGCGAGCCAATGTGGTCACGCATAAAACAAAATTACCTCGATTACGCGAGCCTCTGTCAATCATCTTTCAACAAAGAGAATAGTTACTTATTTTTATTCTCCATCAATCGAAATATATTTTTACTTCTGTACTTATTATTATTATTACATCATCGGGTTTATGCATTATATTTATAAATCAATCATCAACGAAACACAATGAAATTCATGGTAGTCTTCGTTTCCGATTACAGCCGAAACAAAAAGAAGAAAGGGGCTTCGGGTCGGCCTCTACAGTCGCCGTCGTCCAGATAGACCGACGACAAAGACTCCCAAACTGCACCCTCATCTCACGCTCGCCGGGCCAGTGCTGTTCTCGTTCTAGTAAGAGATAGAGCTCACCTTGCAAAAGAAAAAACAAAAACAAAAAAAATACCAACCAGCACCAGTACACCCACCAGCACCATCAGCGGCACACAAGCAAGATCACCATCACGATTCCAAGCATGTCTCACCACAGCGACGACAACATGCTGATAGCGACCTCGGACTCGTTCTGGGAGCCCGGCAACTACAAGCGCACGACCAAGCGCATCGAGGACGGGCAGAAGCTCTGCGACGGCCTGATCGCCCTCGTCCAGGAGCGCGCCGACATCGAGAGGACCTACGCGAAGGCCCTGAAGACCTGGTCCAAGAATTGGAACGACAAGATCGAGAAGGGCCCCGAGTACGGGACGACCGAGGCCGCCTGGAAGGGGGTGCTGGTCGAGGCTGACCGGCTCTGCGACCTGCACACCCGCATACGCGAGAACCTCTGCAACAACATCATACAGCAGGTCAAGACTTGGCAGAAGGACACCTATCACAAGGTCGTTTGTTGCTTTCTTTTTCTCGACTCATTGTTTTCTTACACTATGTTGCCGTTGTTGTTGTTGTTGTTGTTGTTTTTATGATAACGAGAGAGTCGTGTGTTGTTGTTGTTGTTTGCGGTGCAGACGATGATGACCCTCAAGGAGAAGAAGGAGATGGACGACGCGTTCAAGAAGGCCCAGAAGCCCTGGTCCAAGATCCTGCAGAAGGTCGAGAAGGCCAAGAGCGACCAGGAGGGGGGAGGGAGGGGCGTTTGCCCCTCGTTGAATTCCTTATTTTTTTTTTTTTTTTTTTTTTTTTTTTGTTTCTTCATACCATCGATCGCCGCTCATCTCGATCATCATTTTTGTGCTCTCTGATGGTGATGTTTTAACGCGCGACACTGTTGATCCTAGTGTGTTATTAAATTTCGAACATACGCATGTAGAGAATCTTTGTGTCGGTTGTCTTGGAAAACAATGGTTCGCTCAAATAGACGTTTACAGCAAGTGGTTGTGCGCTCTATGTATGATATAAATAACTTATTTTGACACACTTGGATTCGCAGCCTACTATTTATCTTCATCAGAAAAAAATATCATTCACTATTGCTTGCATAAATTTTAATAACGGTTTTTACTCCATCAATCATTTTGAATGATATCGAATATTACGCTAACGCATTCCGTGTACAGAAATGGAAAATAATTAACCAATGATGGGAGAACCTCGGATACTGTCAGTGTGCACATAACTTCATTGTAGATGAAAAGAAAAAGTTAGCTCGCATTACGCTTTTTTCACCTATATACTATTCAGCGTGAATAACTGATCTGCAAATAATGAACTTTTGACCTTTTCCCTCGCGACCAAACAAAAAATTTAGCTCACTTCATTAATTCGCAAAAAAATACCGAAAAAAAAGATTGGCAAGAGAGACTTTTCAGCATACGTTATTTTCAGACTGCCCGAGGCTCTGACAGCGTATGTCAATAATTTTCAGTCGTGCATGCCGTTCTTACACTAATTTTTAAGTTAAAAAAAAAAAAAAAAAAAAACAGTACTTAGCGAAAGTGTGCATGCCTTACTTAAACAATTTGCTGATGATCTGTGTAGCTTTAATTGCCCCCCTTTTTAAATCATTTATATTTTTGTATATTTATAAATATTAGAGATGAACATAGAAATATATTTGTTATGCGTAGTTGATAAGAATGACTGTATGTATATTAATTATTTATTATTTATTTAATAACTTATTTAATGACTCAATTCCCTCTATCAACATAAATTTAAGTATGATAATTCAAAATAGTACTCAATACACACATTCTTTATAAAAATAACAACAAATCATTAAACTAAAATAGGTATACTTGCAACATCAATCACCGACAAAAAATTCGACATTCATTTTCCAAATTTTCCGCACCGCCATCAAAAATCGCGAATTCGGCCTTTCAGACGAGTACCAAAAATATTGTAAAAGGAACCATGTAACGACGTTTTGTAGATGACATATTGTGGATTAAACGCGTTGTCCAGGAGAATACGAAAGTTCTTTAGGAAATCGAACAATAAGATAAGCGACGCTGAGCTTGTATGTAAAAACGATTACAAAATTTAGCAAAAACATTGTACAAACAACATAATTTTTAATGTTCTTGTTATTTTTCGACAGATGCATGTCTTGCATGATTTTATTATTTTTTAAAATATTATTAATTTAGTTCGTTCTTGTTTTTTTTTTTATGTCTTGTTGCGCCTTACCCTACCACTGTGCATCACTTTGCAATTTGCTACACACAGAAAGCTATCACGGTAAGGGAAATACAACAACGAATTAACGTAGCCACTTATAACCATACGATCGAAATTTTTTTCCTTTTTTTTTTTTTTATAATATTGAGGTACTTTTCACTAACCCCATGATACTAATTTTTTTTCAACTTACAAATTTATTTATTCATTAATTTTTTTTTCATACAAGCTGTTGGTTTTAAAATAAAAATTTGATTAAAAAATGTTTATATGTCAGAAGCATATTAAAATAAAAGCTCGTGTTACTTTTACCTTCGAGCGCGGCTATTTATCTTGTCTATTCCTTGAGCTTGCAAGTTTTAGAGGACAATAAAAGCCTTTTCTCGCTAAAAGCTACTTTTTTTCTTCTTTTGCATTCAATTTTTTAAAGAACTTTTTTGCTCTACGTTAGACTATAGTTGTAACTTTTTTAAACACTTTATTTGTGAATGTTTGCGAATTATTATATTTGTATTGTTGTTAATTTCTTTCATAGATGTTTGTTCTGTAATCGAAGGTCAAGACTTAATAATACAATAGTTTTGCACGTCGATATTGACTGATAATTTTTTGTGTAATGATATATTAAGTAAAGTATATCGATATTGATCGAATTCAATGCGTAATTTTGATGCCTTGAATATTCAATGTACGAAAAATATTGTCTATTTTTTCATATAAGTACGTTATGTGATAATGGTAGTATATAGATTTGTGTGATCTTGTGTTATAATTTTTTCCCAATTTTTTTGTAATACATAACTTTTTATTACTGTTACTTGTCGCATTCGTAATGTAATGTGTGCGTGAATTAGTTTATATTTACAAAATTATATAAAAACACTCAATTAATTAATCTACTGGCCGTAGTAAATTTTATTCAGGGCACGAAAATGATTATTTTGTGGTCAATAAAAATATTTGATATCATATTTTTAAACCTTGATTTTTGAAAGGTAATTTTGCCTATCGCATACGAAACTTGAAAAAGAAGAAATTGTCGAGTCTTGGCCATTCGTGGAGACAAAAGTTTTTTCCGTAGAGGATATTATATAGCAAAGAATTTCTAAATGACGCTTGTTGCCTCTACCTTTTCCTCTTCCTGTAGGTGAAAAAATTGCAAGATCGAGTGCAGAAATCTAAGGAGGAGGTGCAGAAGGCCAAGGAAAAGTACGAGAGCGCATTACAGGAGATCAATCAGTACAATCCCAAGTACATGGAGGACATGACTCAAGTTTATGAAAAGTGCCAAGAAATGGAGGCCCAGCGGCTTCAATTCTTCAAGGACGTACTCTTCGGTATCCACAAATGCTTAAACATTCATCAAGATCCAGTGTAAGTGAACGTTTATTGATCGCGTCATTAATTAACACCGGCGAAAGTTGAATATTGCAAATTCAAAAATTATCTTTCAGGCTTCCGCAAATTTACGAAGAATTGTATCACACGATCAACAACGCAGACCACGAAAAAGACCTCAAATGGTGGTCGAACAATCACGGGGTCAACATGGCCATGGCCTGGCCACAGTTCGAGGTAAGCTTTGAGAAATACCTTTCAAGTCTCACCGACTGTGTGGACCCTAATTTATCCATGTAGGATTTCGCATGTTTTAATGATTGTCAATTTTATTGTTCCATTTTAACTCGAATAATGGTTTTTTGTTTCCTTTTTTTTTTTAAACTTAATTTTTTCTTTACTACTGTTTGAATTTTTTTTTTTCACGTCATTAATACGTATTAATAGATCATAGATTTTCATAATTCAAGTTTTTTTTTTTTTCATAATGTTTTAGCGAAATGATTGTTAATCCCCCGCCTCGTGTCTTGAAGTTTTGAAGAAGCATTTGAACATCGTTGAGGGAAAAACCAATTGCTAATCGTGTTGAAGTTTTTTTTTTCTCTTCAAAATTTTAACTTATTGGCTTTTGTCAAAATTTTACTCTAAGCTCCATCGCTCAATTACGAACGCATGTATGCGAGCTTCAATTTGGCCTACTTTATACATCAACAGAACAATAACCAGCACGCGCCAGGCTACAATACCTGCGAATTTCGTCGGTGTACGCCGGTTGATCATTTATTGTCTCAATTTTTGTTTTGTTTTGCGCTTCAAAGCTCCAAGACGTCCCCACGTGACTGCAAAGTCTCCCCTTTCTTTTGCAAACCTGCGGCTACATTCTGCCCCCCCCCCCCCTCTCTCTCTCTCTCTCACTCGTCTAATGGTTCAAGCTCGTTCGTCCTTTCGCCTCGCAGAAAGAACAACATGTACTTATAAGTATACTTACTGTGCGCGCTGGCACGTACAATATTACACGCGCGGGACGTGAGACGCGGAAGATCGTTTGTCTCACGCAGCCGCCATTCATCTCGGGGTTGATAAATCGTTTGCCATTCGTGTCTCGAGCATAAGTACATACTGTACGCACGCGCTCGCTGTAAAATATTTGATAGATCCCGAGCTGCGTCATAAAGTCTTACTCGTTCATCGGAGGGAAGGAAAAAAAAGAGAGCTTTAAAAACGAACGAAGCAAGGAGGGGAATATAGTTGCTGAACGATCGCATTGCGACTCATTGAGCCCTGCACGTGCAAACGCGCGCGTGTTATTGCCCTCGCATCGAGTCCCATTAAAAAAACACGGGTCTCTCGAGCTTTTGATGCTTATAACGTGTTGCGCGAGAAAAGGATGGATGAAGAGAGAGGGAGAAGAGGCGAATGTGTATGCCTTTGGAATGCGTGCATGTGGAATTGTGTGTGCCCATTGCCTATTTACGCAGGACTACACCGAGGAATTCCGCGACATCGCCAAGGGCTCCAAGTCAAAGGAGGCGCTGCCCGCCGGCCAAATCACCCTTATCAATCAGCGCCCCGTCGGCGAGGACCTGCATGTAATGATTTTTTTGTTCCGTCTCGTTTCGTCCTCTTCAGTTTCACTTCAAACGCTTTTTTCCCCCCTTTCCATCTCGTTATCTGTTCTTCACTGTCGCCTAAATATTCTCATTGACGTTTTCATCACTGGAATATATTGCAAAGTCGTATACTGTCTTGAATGCTCTGTACCTATGTTTGTTCCATCAAAACGATTGAGAATATTTAAGAATACTGCTTCAAAAAAAAGGAAGGACGAAAAAGTGTGTGCGATCAAAATGAGTTTAACCGAAATATCGCGCTCGGCGCGGACAGAAGGGAAAAAACCCACACAAGTAAAGTTGCCATGACTCACCTTCCGCACTCAATCCGTGGCGATTGTTCGCAAATTAAGTGCGCCAGCATCGCACGTACTTTTTCCATCCTCGTAATCAGATAATTTTCTTCTATTTTCTCACCTTACGTATCCAATTCTATTTTTTTCCTTTTTTTTTTCCACACCCGTGCAAGAGAACGCGTTTGTTTATTCATTCTTCCGCGCTTACGCAATACGGAAAATGCACTGCCAGCAAGCTAAGTTAAAATAAACATCACGCGGCGTCGTCGTCGTCGTCGAAATCCACTCGAATAAAGATGGTATAACATAGAGCAGAGAGCACACACGATGCGAGGAGGTAACATTATCATGTGTGTCCGCATATTATAATTGATACAACAAAGCACGACATTAGAATTGATATAGCTCTACTTGCTCTTAGAATCCATCGGATGGTTAAAAGTGATGATCGGTAAGTGCGTTTTCGCTGATTTATTGATGTTCTGAGAAATTCGTTTATCGTTTATACGAATATAATATTTTATGATGTAACGAGAGAAGACACGTACTTGTGGATACACTCTTTTTTTTCCTTTTTTTATTATTTTCCACTTTGCATAATGTTATAGCGGCACGTTTATAAATACACGTCCCCGTCACTGATGATGTCATCCATGTTTTATCGTTATTAATATTATTTCTAGCTCTGCTATCAGTGTTTTATCGTTTGGTCGTCGGACAAAAACTTTGTCGGTGATCAACATGTGCGCTCTTCGTTAATTTGATTCAATTAGACTCAATTACCTAACAAGCCTAAGCCTAGCTCACATGTACTATATATGTATATTAAAAAAAAAAACATCCTCTTCATAGACACAAAAGTTCCAACACTATGTACACAATAATAAATACAAAAATCTTGCACCGGGGTTCTCGAGACAGAGAGTGCCCCCAAGCACGTGATCGAGCAAAAATTCTCCCTCACCTCTCTTCAACATTAATAATAATACTCATGTGTTTTTTGCACTTGTTTTTACGAAAATCAACGCGTACTACCACAGGATTACCCGCCAACGAACAACAAATCCAAGGCGAAGCCCGCGAGCAGGGTCATATCGCAGGAGTCGAACCACAGCGACAGCAAAGCCGAAACGAACAGCTCGGCGAAGCCCCAGCCCGAAAAGAACAACCACGACGGCAACTCGGTCAACAGGAATTCCACGATCACGTAATTGTTTTGATAAACTTTTTTTCAAGCGATTCGGCGAGTAATTTACAATAATGGTGGTTCGATTTTCGCAGAAACGGCAGCAATAACGGCAAACAGGAATCAAATCCCTTCGAGGAGGAGGAATGGGACGAGGACGGTGCGGAGCCGTTGGTCGACAATGGTGAGGCCGGAGTGCCCGTCAGAGCACTGTACAACTACGATGGCACCGAGGCCGATGAGCTCACTTTCAAAGAAGGTTCGTACAATTTTTTTCTTCTTTTTTTCATCATTCTACAGTTAACAAAAAGACAGCTTTTTTTATCCAACGTTGTGCGTATTTTCAGGTGATGTTTTCGAAAAACTCGAGGACGAGGACGAGCAGGGCTGGTGCAAGGGCAGGAAAGACGGCAAGGTCGGCCTGTATCCGGCCAACTACGTGGATCCGGTTTCCCCGGCTTCCTAAGAGCCAGCCGCCGAGCTGGGAAAACTAAATTCACGTGAAACAGAGAGAACATTCGATGAATAAAAGAGAAGAATAAAAATAGTCCACATTGACAAGTGTACGTTGAAATGAGAGAAAATAATAATAATAATGATAATGATAATTAAAGAAACCAAATCGACCGATAAATATGAAAGCGATCGCGCGTGCTTTATAGGGCAAATCGTCGGTACTTGTCGGCGCCATTTGTTTGATCTTCGAGATTGATAAGCGCAATCGCGCATGCATGCCCGAAACGATACGACCACCCCCCGGAAAGGCCGCGCAGCAACCGGTTTTCCCCCCCCCCCCCCCCAAAGTTCCCCTCAGCATTAATTACCTATCACGTAGCGTATTAAAATAAAAAAAAATAATACATACACGTACATACATCGAGACTTAAAGGATATAAATATATATTGAACAGATTAATATTGAGAAAAACGGAAGGTTGAATGAAGAAAATAATGTCTGTAAGTATGGACTAGAGCATAGTGAAAAACAAAAATCCGTCGCTATAATGTATTTGACTTGAAAAAGAGAACAAGAATGAGATAATATTATGAGGTGATGCATGTACAGAGATGAAAGAAAGAATTAAGGAAACTGTGGAAGAGGGATCGTTTTTACGTTGTTGTTGTTGTTGTTACGTTATCTTTTTACCTCTCTTCTTTCGCGACGATTGCATATAATCATCAAATCATTTGTTTAACGATGCAAAAGTATGTAATAAACGTACTTTACACTCAAAGAACTTTCTTCCTACAGTGAGTGCACGTGAGAGAGATGTTTGTGAGTATCTATAGTATTCATGTTTTTTCGAGAGAAAGCGAAAGATTTGCGAATTTAATTTATTATTGTTGTGACATTTACGAGTGCATCACCGAGTAGGTGGCAATACGTCACGTCGAAATTTATAGATAAACAATAAGTGAAACAAAAAACATTCTGAATGATTTCATTGTACATAATAGTATTAATTACATAGCTATATTAAATATATGAATATTATGTATGAAACACAAGTAATAAGGAAAAAACTACTATTGTCGTTTAACGAGGTAAATTGATGAATTAATGTATAATTATTTGAAACACAAAGTTACATTAACAAAGGAAGTCAAGGGGCTGAAGAAGTAGACATCGACATGTACCCAAAACTCAATTCAATTCAAATAAGACTCGTTGCGTACCAACTGGGAATTAGAGAGAAAACTATAATATTTAAGTCATATATTGATAAAAAATGCCAGGGAGTACTATATATACATTATGAGGGTTTTATTGTATAATATACGATGTTGGCTGTTAATATATACATGCGCGTGCGTACACACTGAACAGACACACATTATGCCAGCTGAAAAAGTATGTTTTTCTCTAAACTGTAAATAGTTTCGTTTAATAAGTAAATGACGCATCGATTCATACACACACACACATCGTCAGCGTAATGGTATTTCGAAAGCCTAAAAATACAGCATTTACAAAGCACATTAGAAAATCAAATCATACATTTCATGGATTGCAGATGTTTCTTTGCATGTCATAAGTAGAAATTTATTGTTCATTTTTCGTCTTTTCCAAACTTCTTTTAGCGCAAACAAATTAAAGTTGGCGCTTATTTTTTATGATATAATTCTCGTAATTCTGCATTTAAATAATCAGCCTTTAGACATTCTCGGCAGAGGCTAAAAATAATGGAAAAAAGTACTCCCTATTTGATAAAAAAAAAATTTTTTTTAGGAATTAGGTCACGAACCAAACAGCCAATTGTTCGTGATTAATCAAAGGATTTTTTGGGATAAACCTCGATTTTGAGCGAAAATGTTCGATACAACGTTCACAAAACAAATAGAAAAATAATTAATATAAAATATTTCAAATTTGATAAGTGAAGAACGTATTTGTTTCTTCTGTTTTCAATTCACTGAAGAAAAAATCCACATCAGAAGCAAAACTATTTGCAAAGGTTTGTGAAAGGAGAAATACGAGAAAAACGATTGTGGCGCAACAGCCTCCTTGTATACACAAGATTTTATGTAAATAAAAATAAAAGATGAAAAACAATGTAGACCGATTAGGAATAACGATGAAAAAAGAGATACTTCGATTCTTCGTATATGGGCGCGCGCCAGCTTTGGACTGATTTTTTCTAATTCTCGTTCTCCATGAGCAGACCGTTTGGAGTAGTATATCTAGTTTCAATGTACATTTATTATTAGTTGGTATTATAAATATATAATAAATTACCCTTAAAAATTTGCTGTTTTATTTTTATCCTTGATTTTAGTAATCCTAATTAGTAAGACTGATAGAAACATTTACAATTAAGAATACAAAGGAGTATTAAAAAAATTTATATACATTACATTTTCTTACATAAGATTTATTTATATACGATTACACTAAATACACCCCTGTGAAAAGATACAAAATATAAATAACGTGGGTTTGTATACCTAGACACAGCCTGTATTTTTTGTATAAAGATGTACTGACCCATATAATTTTTGTAAGTACCTTGTCACAGTAACGTATAAGCTGATTGAGCAAGATGTTAAGTCTTAAATACAAAGTATAATTTTATGCATTTATACACCATATTATAGCAAAAAATCTTATGTCTTAAACAAGACGTACTATTTACAAAAGTTGTTTGAAAAAATATATTTCAATAATGATTTTTTTTTCATCATTTACTTCAAATTCAAAAATCCAATACATTTCTTATTCTGTTTTAAAAATTTGGATCCATCATAGTAATATACTTAAATTATATGAAATTTAATAAATTTTATTTCTATTATCCTATAATACCAAAGGGTCATAAATGCATATCTAATATGGCAAGTAATGAATGAACGAATCGTGTTAATAACTTGAAAATGAATAATATGTTAATTCACTAGAGAAAATATACAAGTATTTGCTAAGACGCTTACTGTTGAGATTAGATTTATAAATTTTAGGCGAGAATAAGTAACACAACTACTATGTCGTCACCTCAAAGATATTTTTTTACATTATTATATGATAGTTAGACACCACATTTAACCAAACACACATTATATTTAACAAATATATATTACATCTCCATGAGTGAGAAACCGAACTAAAAAGTCAAAAATAAAATTTATTCATTTATTCTCATGATTTGCTGTTATGACCCCTTAGCATAAAAATTTTTATTGAATGTTTTCAACAATCTAATTTTTTTTTGTAATCGTTTAATTTGTTGACATTTCTTCAAATCAACTCAAGAGCGCGTTTCTTTGAAAACACTCGACAAAAACCTCAGAAAAAGCTAATGCTGAACTTTAAGAGAAGTTCATTATTGCTAAATGAAAAATAAAACCTCTCCATTCATTCGAGTTGTATCGAATAAAAACTACAGCTATGCAGTCATAATCACAATCCTCTCTTTCGTATTCAATTACAGCTAAAAAAAAAGGTAATATTGCTTTTTACAAGTGCGAAGAAACGTGCTCCTGCAAATCTTCGATACTAACAAAGGGCATCTCGCACAGTATACAAATATGCGCGTTGCCACCGTGGGTTTCACGGTGAGTTCTTAACTCAGCTTGCGTGTCAAAGATCTCGTCGCAAACATCGCAGACGTGATCACCTGCAAGTTCCTCCTGATTATCCAGATCATGAGCTGCCGCCTCGTCCTCTTCTTCTTCGTCGTGTTCAGCCCCATGCATTTCTAATAATGATGCCGTAAGGAAGGAGTCGTCACACTTGTCGCACTTGAATGTCTTCTTTTGGCGATCGCGCCGTGCCTCCACCTGGGCATCGATCATCATGCTGATTTTTTCATCGCCGTCCTCGTTTAAATGAACGTTTACGTGTTCCTCGAGCAGTTCTTCGTTGGGAAATTTATCGGCACAGAAAGCGCACGTAAAGTTATCTTCTACACTTTCACTCACCTCCTCGCAGTGCATCTGTAAATGATCCTTCATCTGTTGCTCATTCGAGAAGATCCTATCACACACGAAGCATGCCACTCCACGGGATGTATCGTTTTCCGACATGTCGTCCTCGCCCTGTGCTTCTAAATCTACGCGTTGTTCCTGCTTTTCTGTTTTTGGGTCAAATTTTTTTTCTGCTTCCTTTTCAGACTTCTAAAAGATAAATAATCAGTATTAATTTTTTCTTTAAATAATGCCCACCATGAACCAACTAAACAATTTTACATCAAATATTACCTTTTGATCGTAGTTTCCTGCCAGTTTCCTGTCCTTTGCTAGGTTGGATTTCATTTGAGTAACTTTTATCGTCTTTCCTGCTGTCGCCACAGTTGTAGTCGACGGTAATGTCGACGCGGAAGGCGTAGTTGGAACAATCGTCTTGGGCTTGTTTTTAGACTGCGTATGAGTCTGTTTGTGCTCGATTAGTAAATGTTGCGCGCCAAAGGTGCACTCGCACATATCGCAATTGTACTTGACGGAATTACAGACGTGAGTCTTGACCTGTTTGGCCTCCACGATAGCCTGGCATCGCTTACAACGCATCAGCTTTGGCTTTGGCTTTGGCGCGCTAATGCTGCTGGTATTATTACTACCTGCCGAGACGGTACTCGTCGAAATGGAAGCAGATGTATTACCATTATTTGCGCTGACCACCGGCACTGAAGGTCTTGAAGGCTTCTCTTTATTGTTTATCTCTGCTCTATGTTGCTCCATGTGAATGTTGGCCTCCTGCATTGAGAACAACTCTTTTCCACACATCCCGCATAAATGGCGTTCGCGTTTTGGAGTCGTCGCCGGCTTTACGTCTTCGCTAGGTCGTTTAATCTGAAAAAAAATAAATAAAAGAAATCAATATGAATACAGTAATTTCAGACTTTAAAACGTAACAGATGAAAATTTACACTTACCGGAACATTTTTAGGAATGATTTTGGTCGTAGGAAGCGATATAACTGACACGGGCTTCTCTGGTACAATAATGGTCGTCCTTGGAATGAGCTTGGACATTTGATTCACCGGTGTTGTTGGTACGGATATCGTAGGTAGCGGGGTTAGTGCAGGCTTTATTTGTACACTCGTCACAGCTTTTTCGAGAGTAGTCAAAACCGCTGGCGTGGACGTTGCAATGGGCATCGGTTTACTCACTACTGGAGTAGACATTGTCTTTTCATTCAATGACTGCTCGCTCATAGTTACCGAGTTCTTCTTTACTGGTGACTCAAAGAGCTTCGCCTCTTCTTTGACGTTTTCGCAAATGATCGGTTCCTTCGGCTTGAAGAACAAGCTTGCTGGCGTTGGACGATCCAAAATCTTGTCAGCACTGATCGGCTCCAACAAACCGGTATGATTTACCTTAGAGAACGAGGGTAAGCTTTTGATAGGCGTTAGTCTGCCTCCTGTTTTCTTTTCTACAGTTTCGCTCTCCACCGGTCGTAAGGTCACAGAAAAGTCTTCATATTTCTTAGGCAAGATAGGCTGTCGTTTGCCCAAGGTGCGACTTACGGGTCCACTTATGCTGGGTTTCTCTTCGATTTCATCTTCATTATCGAGATTGGAGGTGTCCAAGATCTTGCGAGCTTTGTCAATGTCTAATTGAGCAACCTTGACTTTCGGCTGGAACATGGGCGAAGCCTCGGCTGCTTGAATAATCAAAGTTGGGACCTTTTGGTTCGAAGAATTGAGCTTTTTTGTTGTGTAAGTATTTCGCAAGACATCCTCGATTATGTCTCTCAGCTGGAAGTTGAGATTCTTGTAGGAATCCTTAAATTTGGCTGATTTAGGAGCAGCCTCACGACGCCCTTCAGCTTCCTCAATCAAACGCTTACGAATATCATCATTAACAAAGTGAGCAAGGTCAAGCTGGACTCGCTGCAACGCTTCTACTTCCATTCCTTCAATCTCAATTCTGAGACATTTTTGAATATCACTGTAAAGAGCTCTCAATTAATAGATACCTCAAATTGGATCATCAAAATCAAGTAAATTGTGACTTACGCTCCGCTGCTTCGTTTGGTGAACGACCGATCGCCTTCCTTTTCGCCATCAACTTTTTGTAATTGTACGGCATTCATTATATCGATTTTTTTACCATCTGGACTAGCTGCATCTACATTGATGCCGTTTGTTATTAATGAATCATCATTGTTCAAAAAAGTAGGATTTGGCATGTCTAGCGTTGTTGTAACAAGATAGGTTGCATTTCCTATCGTTATTTCAGATGTTACCAATTGAGGTAAGAAGGCATTATTTTTCTGTTCCAGAACATTAATGTTATTGTTCAACAGCTCCAACATTTCTTCATCGTTTGCTTCGTGCATCAACTTGGACTCGTCCTCTAAATCAGGCATGTCTAGATTGGTTGGAGCTTTGTTATTCTCTTCATTTTCTTTTTTCGTACGGTCTTCTTCCTGTTCCTACGGGACATGCAATTTTAAATGAAGTAACAGAGATTTTCACACGAGTAAATAAATATTTAAAATATAAAGAATATAGTTTTACCATTTCAACATCATCTGGTATTAAGACTGCCATTTCTTCTTGCTCCACTTCCATCCTTTCATTTTCCACAATATCTGTATTCGGTCTTTCTATTTTACTATTTTTTACTTTTTGTGTTATCTCTTTTATTGGTTTATCTATTTCCATTTCATGTTGTGGTGAGATAGATTCTTTTGGTAGCTCTACTGTTGTCTTATCATTTTCTTTTGTTTCGACTTTTATCACTTGGTTACTCTTTTCTTTTATGTCTAGCTTTGGTTTCTCCTGTAAAAATATTTTATGAAACACATTGCAATGATGTTCGATGAAATTTTTAATAAGATAAACTTTTTTACCTTTATGATATTGGACCTCCTTGTTTTGACAGAGCTTGTATTGACAGGAGTTGGACTTGGCTCTTCAGCCTTAGCCCTGCGTGGTCTCATCTTCCTTTCTCCATCACCTACATCCTCTTGCTTGATACAATATTTCTCTGATAAGTTTGTCTCTAAATATTTTAGCTCTCTATCAAGCCTCCTCTGCTGATTTTTATTGCGAGCATTCTGCACCGGCGAAAATTGAGAATCACTATCTGATTCACTTTCAAAAGGTTTTTTTCCTGTCGCCACAATAAGGGCATTCTTGCGCTGAACCCATCGCTTCGTGGACGCTTCGCGTTCCGATTTTCGATTACGTCCGCTTCGTCGGCTGGGGGAGTCAGACAAACTGTATTGGCTGGCAGAAGCATTGTTGATCTCTTCATCGTGTAATTTCTCGGGATTCGCCGCTTCTTCCACAACTTTTTTGGGACTACTTTTATCAATAATTGGTTTAATGTCCGTTAAAGGTATGATAGGTTTTTTTTGCAGCTTAGCTGTCAATATCTGAAACGAACTTTCATTGACTTTAACACGTTTCTGAAAATAAAATAAAAACGTATTTCATTAATTAGTCAACAATTATTTTTCTTTGACAACTATATAAACTAACCAGGTTGTTATCGTCTGAAAGTAATACACATTCTGTTTCATTTACATCTTCCTGTGAACAAAAAAATCAATAAATTTTACTTGTGACGTAAAAATTCGTTCAAATTCGTGGCTTTGAGTCACTTACACTTTGATCGAAAAGCTTGAAATGATTGATTAGCGTTTTGTTGGTTTTCAGAAATTGAAATTTGAATTCACTCCACATCTCCAGTTTGTAAAGGCACACATGGCAAACATTCTTTGGGTAGTTGGCTTTGTTTGATATCTGTTAAAAAACATTTAAAGTAAAAATCATTGACATCAATATATGTTTACAAATAGATACAAAAATCCTGTTTGAAATTTGTACTAAGATTTTTCATCACAAAAAGCGACTATGAGCAAGGCACAGTTGAACCACAACAACATCGGTGTTCCCAAAAAAAAAAAAAAAAAAAAACAACCAATGAGAACGTATGGGACCAAGAGCAGCCCTGCACCTTTTGCACTCAATGATTTATCAAGACAACATGGCCAACGAGAATAATATTTATAAAAAAAAAAAACAAAAAAAAAAAAAAAACAAGAAAAAGACTAAAACACCAATAATACACACATACATGACCCCCACCACTCTCCTCTCTCAGAGCGAGAGACCCAAACATAACCTTGAGAGGTACATCCAGAGAGCTATTCTCAAAGATTCCAATGGCAATTAAAACCAACGGACCGCCTAAAAAAGATGAAAATGGAGTTGAGCAAATGCACATCAGCGTACCTGGATGTTGGTGCACTTCTGAAGATCGGGAAGCAATTCGCTGATCTGTCTCTTGGAGTCGAAAAGAGCGATCATGTTGGCGTCGCGCGCCAAGCAAAAGCGGCAGCGCTCGCCGAGATCGGCCAGCTTGCGCTTCCTCGGCATCGTCTACTCCGATGGTTGTCCCGGTGGAGGCGAGTCAAGTCCGTCCGACTGCTCGGGTCTCGCTGCTGGGAATGTTTGTTTGATTACTTATCTGCCGTCCGAGACAACAGACGCCCGTCCGTCCGCCTGATGATGCCTCCACTTCTTTCCTCCTATACCTTCACTTCCACCGAACACGGACCGAATGTATACGTATACGAGTGAGAGAGGATGATGATGATGATGATGAGGTGCCTGCTGCTGAAATGATACGGATGGGTTATCTCAGGAGAAAGTCAACACACGCGGCTGTGTAAGAAATTATTTGTGTCAATTAGTTCGTGCAAATGTTAAGGATACGTACGATCTACACCCACATCCTCCGATAATGACGCGCGGGTGCACACTGCGACTGACTGCGATGTCCCGTCGCTAGGAGTCGTTCGACATACTTTTGTCCGCACTGTTTTTCACACTTTACAGGAGCACCGGGTAAGGTGATGGGCGAAGAAGGGAGAAGTTGGCTTCAACAAACAAGACTGGTGCTGGGAGTCAGAGTGCACGAGGAGAAATTCGGCATTTTTGGAGGAAAATTATTCTACCTGCTACACCAGTTTACCAGCGCAGCGCTACTTTGCTGTTCTCTGCGGCGCCCTCGTACACATATATATAAGTACTTATAAGGTGGCCGTCGCCGTCGGCCGTCACTCCGTCAGGCCGGGGAGAGAGAGAGACAAAAAAAAGGAGAGTGCTAAAACTGCTAAAGGAAAGCGCGCCACATCAGACAAGGCGTGCTTCCTGCTTCGGCTTCGCTTACAAATATGTAGCAAGTATATTAGTGTTAGTGCATGTATGTTACGCTCAACGCTGGATCTGTTTAGAGTGGATTCAGTGGATTGTGGATATTAATTTATGTGCATATATTATTACCTATACACGAATTTGAAAACCAAAAGTTTGATCAACTTTGTACTTAGTGGTAAGAATAATTAAGTAAAAATATTTTTCTTACAAATTGGCAACTTTATTGCAATGCACGTTTCAACGTTTCACCCAATAATGAAAAGAATCATAATTTTTGACAAAAACTCCCAAAGTATAAAATAAAATAATTTTATCGTGTATACATTTTTATTTTTTTTTTTTTTTTTTTTTTTTTTTTTCAGCTAGTATAAAATTTATTATATACAAATTTGCACATGTTTTATATTTTTACAATTTGCCCCACAAACGTCTTCAAATAAATCGCCGTCCAACACTGAAATAAATGCCATTTTTGCCAATCATGTTTCGCAAAAAAAAAAAAACAATCATTAGTTAAATCCAAATAATTCATTTTTCAAATGTATGATTTGATTAACATCGAGAGTAGCGATTCTGATAAAACTAAACTTATGTATTGAATGTCATCACAACACTATTAAAAATTAGCAAACAAAGAAATAACATTTTTCACAGTCGATCACAGTCTTTGATATTTTAATTTATAAACTATAGAGCTTTCTTTGTCACCCATGTATTTAAAATACGGGGATAAGGCTACGATGCGCATCAGAGAGATCGTCATCAAGAGTGAGCAGCATCATGAATGAAAAAAACATGGCCAGAGCTGAGAGGAGATGCCAAATGTCATGGTAATCGAAAAAATTCAGAAGCACGCAAGGCCGATTGTGAGTGCGTGACTGAGCTGGAGTTAAGGCCCAAGATATAGTTTTGCTATGAAAGAAGTAAAGTGCCCCAGCCCACGTTATGAATGACAGCAGGAGATAGATAAATGAAGGCAGCATTAGTTTCTCTCGGCTGAACAACTGCAACGAGTTTGAGATAAGAATTAATTTGTAAAAGTGGTGAATTGAATTCGTCATTTTTAATTAAGATTTTAGGCTCACCTTCATAAGAATGTAGAAGAACGTGTACAGAAGAAGATTCATCATGAGAACCTTCAGTAGGTAAGTAGCAAAATCTTGATCATGATTCATGATGCCATAGACGGAGAGTCCAATGTTGCAAAGATTACCAATCACAAGAAGTAACAGACGCTTCCAATAAAGTGGACGAAACAGATACCTAATACCAGCTCGGGAATCGTGTTTCATTGTCTGAAATCGTTATAAGATTTTTTAAGTGAAAAATGTTTCATTGTGACTGTAAAAATATAAAATATACCATCAGCATTCTCCTGAAAACGCCTCCATTAAATTTCCACCGGCCCATATAATAAATCTGTGCACTTAAGGACAAACAGGTCATCAAGTGGATCACCGTAAAAAATATCCAGAAGTACAATTCACCATCAAGTACACCAACTAGACCTAATAATATAGTGATTGCTAAAACTCCAAAAGTAATAGGAGCCTGAGCATTTATATCTGGATGTCTATTTTGGTATATTTTCACCATACAAAGAACTGCAATGATGTACATGAAGCTTGTGTCTGAAAATACAAAAACATAATGCATAATAAAGTTGACCAAATAAGTTTTATGAAAAAACTCTCGGTAGAAACTGACCAAATTGAAAGTTACTGTGATTGGGGCACAAATGGTAACTTCCTGACAGAACTCCTTCCATCATTAGGGCAAAACCCATTGCATAAAACAACCCATAATGTTGTGGTATTCCATATCCTCTGTCATTGTGTAATAAGCAATCATCGTTTTTTTCTCGCATGTGAACCAGAAAAATGAAAAGTAGCCCAAGCATTATGTAGCCCAGGTTTGTAAATACATGATTGAAATCTGATAAAAAGAAAAGCGGGTGGGAACAAAGAAAATTGTAGTAACAGAGATCCTGATTCCCTGTGGTATGAAGCACATTCTGATAAGTGACAACTAATTGTATAACAGGTGCAGTGTAGAAAATGGCTACAGTGATGAGGTAGTACACGTAGAGGCGAGACTTTTTGCGCAGTATTTTGGGTTCCTTTCGTGCCAGATCACAAACTGAAAGAACTAGTTTTGTACGTACAACGTCTTTGTCAAACATCGCATCCTCCATAAGATCAATATCATCTTCATCCAATGACGAATCATCGTTAATGGCAATATCTGCATTATCTCCAATCTGAATATAGAATCATTAATATAGCACACGCAAAAAGACCATTTAAAAAAATCTACCTCTTGAAATCCTGACGCTGGAGGGCTAGGCGAGCTGACACTTTGCTGTGCATGTTCAAATTCGTCCTGAACTGACAGTTCCCTTGCTATCCGTGCCCGACGAATCTTACAGAAAACAGCACCACTGATGTATATAACGCAAAAGGCTATCAAAACTGACATAACTAATGTACATGCTACTACGTAATCGTGTTTTGTTACACTATTTTCAATTGTTAATTCTACTGATTTTTCACGATTTTTTACCACGGTACCAGGTTTTCCTGAACAATCCATGTCATCAGCATTCACAACCAAAACTATAAAAAAACCTTTTGGATATACATTTTTCTGCAACCAAAATTTTTATAAATTTACAGAAAATATGAGTAATGAATTTTAATAAGCAAAAAATATTACTGGCACAGTGATTCCACCTTGCAAGCTAACAGTTTGCCAGTATCCTGCATATTGTATATTTCTCTCTAGATCAAACACAGGGCACTGTAAAATGCACAATGTTTTTATTAAACCAGTTGATTTGTCAAACGAGCTTAAGAATATTTTTACTCACAGTGGTATTTTGGATTGAAAATGTCATACAAACTTCAGAATCAGACTTGACACTAATCAGTACAGAAGAGGAGCTGTCGGTTAAACCATCAAATTTGTAGCCAAAATAAACTGGCTCTGATGGAGTAATATTAAAATTTCTAGATTCCCCAGATCTGCAGAAAACAAAATCATATAGACATACAAGCGAATAACCCTTTTTAATAGAATTAAGAAAATACGTATTAGTTTACTTTATGTAAAAATTCTGGACAGGATTCAACTCCAAATTGAAAGAAATATTTTTGGGATTGGCCGTGGATATACTAATTGTAACATACTGATCATTATCTGTAAACCTAAGTTCTTTGTAGTACTGGGAGGGACAAAGTGTTCTGCTTGTTACGTTATAGGGTATAGGATCAATCAAGTGTTTATTTTCCACTTGCAAGGGAATCTGCCAAGACAGAATTCCCTTTTTCTGTCTAACTACCACAATAAGTGGGAAATTTGTTGGAGCATCGTCACTTCCAACTACGATCCTTGCACCTTCGAGAGAGCTTACCTGTATAGAAGTAAATCATGATAAGATACTTATTTGTATTACTCTAAGTTGTTTTTGCAATAACAGTAAAAAAATTACAAAAGCACTTACCCCATTTTCACTGTACAGAAAAACATACTCTACAGTCGAATTGAGAGAGAATGAATAATTTGTGCTGTAATTTGCAGTGACAATGATCGGGATCAAAGGTAGATTGTCAGCATTGGAAAATTCAGTAAGACTAGCAAAAGTTGTGATAACCAGAAGAGCAGCCAGAGTCAGGACAGACTTTGAGTTTCTCATCTCAAGCATTCTTATTAACTATTTTTCCACACAACCAATGTGTGACAGCCCCGAGACGACACAATCTTAAGTTGACGATAAGTATGCTGTAGAGAGATTTACCATTCACGTGTATGCAATATTTTCCATGATTGATTACTTGCAGACGACAATTGCATGATGATTCATTCGAATGAAAAATTGAAAAAACAATGCTAGCTCAGCAAACAATAACACATACTTGGCCGCGGTTATTTCGGCCCTATTGGTTGTTGAGTGATTCTCATGTCTAATTGCACACTTTTTTTTTCTCTAATTTTCGCACTTTGGATTTGGAGAACATTAGGTAGGGATGACCGATGGGCGATACTACGATACCATCCCAGAGATTAGTAAGAGAATTAACTCATAACTTATAACTATTAGACTATTACATTACTAATCTCTGACGATAAGACGATATACTATACTTACTCGATACTTCGATAATATAAGTATACCATATACCGATATTACCGATAATATTATCGATACTCGCATATATTTCGTGCGCTCTTAGCTCTGATTGGCTGATGGAGTCTCTTCTTCCAGCGCCCTTTTTGGCTTTTTTCGCCCGAACAGAAATCTATTGAGGATACCTCCTAAGATTAGGAGGGCCTCAGTACTTACTCAGTAGTACCCTACCTAATCCCGACCACCTCAACAAGATTTCTGTTCGGGAATCGGGAAGCTCCTAAACAAACGGGACTTACGGGACACCATAACCTCGTATGCATAAGTGCATACTGGGACGGTATAATGTAACTTTACTTTCGTCTGCATTAGAATTTGGACTAACTTATTTTCTACCCCTTATTTTCTACCCATATGCATCTTCCAACGTATTTAAGACAGAGATGAGTTTGTCCAGAAGCCTATGCAAAAAGAAAAAAAGTTACATGATACCACCCCAGCATAGAGAGCACTGCGGAGCATTTGAGCAACCAATAACAGCGCTTGGCTAGAAACTCTAGAAAGAGACAGAAAGGACACACTCGGCCTTTTAGCCTTTATCCGACATTCCGACATCGCGCGCACTCTATTCTCTATTGCTGTACAATATATATATGATGTCTTACATTGCGAGTCGCGGTTCTACTGATTTTATTTTATTTGACCCGTTAAGAATGTTAAGATCTTGTTTTATTTTTTACAACACTAATGTCTGCATATTAGTTTAAAGTACCTTCGTACGTGTTGCTGTTGTTGTCTCTTGAAGAATACTTTATGTGCTACTCAAGGTGCACACGTATAGGGCACGCGCCCTGTTTTATTTTCTACGGTCTAAATCAAATGTCAGCAAGTGTTGTAACATTTTCAGTTTTGCTCCAATACAACTATTATGCTTGTGCCGGCAGTGTAAAAATTATTGCCCAATGATACCACCTCGTGAGTATACGTGATAAAATGCCCATCCTTGAAGCCACTCCTATAGATAATATGATATTATAACCATCGTTATCGCCTTCTCGCACGAGAAAATGGTATTTCAACTGTACACAAGGTGACCATTATACTTACGTCCCGCTTTCACTAAAAAATGGTCACATTAACTACACAGTTCTTATACTCGTTAGAAACTCTAACGTTCAGTGATAACAAATATTAACTATTTCATCGATGTTTTTACAGCTCAGCAATGTAAAATTCTGAATCTACGTAACTTTGTCTTCCAAATTTTCGGAGCAATAAGTCGCAAAGGGAGGATGGCGAGCACCAAGGCTGACGAACTTTACAAGAAGATCGATACTTTTGTCTTCTTTGATTTAGAAACGACAGGACTGATATGTGGCAACAATATGCCAAGGATCACCGAGCTGGCTATGGTTGCCACTTCCAGGGACTCAATCAGGGCTGACGACCGGAGGAACAAGCTAGCCTTGCCCAGAATTTTACACAAGTTAATCATACCAATTTGTCCAATGCAGCCCATTGTCGCTGCAGCTTCTTATTTAACAAGTATGTTGTTTATTGTGTTTTGCTTGCTTTAGTAATTCTATGAACAAAACTTTCATCATTTTTGCAGACATTTGGAATGATTCTCTCGAAAATATAAAGCCATTTGATGAAAGTACTTACAATATGGTGATGCAGTTCATTGAAAGATTACCCGGTGTTGTTTGTTTTGTGGCCCACAATGGCAAGCGATTTGACTATCCAGTATTTTTGACAGAACTAGACAAGATTCACAAGGTAAGTTTTTACTTCAGATTTTTCCTTTACTTTTATCAATTTTTACAAGTTTTAATTTTTTTCCTGTGAATTTTTACAAGTCCTTTCCAGACAAGGTACTGTGTGTGGATTCACTAAATTTGTTTAAAGAATTCTTCAGTGAAACGCAACAAGAAACTCCAATATCACCATTAGAAAACATTCCTCTGGGCCGGGATGAAGTTGATGAAGAACTAGCAGCCAAAAAGGCTGAAATGTTGATTAGTGATGACAATTGGAACGACGCTCTGTATTCTGTTCTTGATGGATTTGAAAAAGATACAACAGATAGCAACCTAACAATGTCACCTGAATATGGTAAGGATGTTCTAGACTCAATATCACGCAAACCCCAAGAGACTGTCTGTGATTATGCTGCACCAAATGTACAACCGAGCCCAAAGTCAATGCAAGCTGCTAATGAAACAACACCTGCAAACCAAATCATTAAAAATTCTACAGTACAAATAGCCAATAATTCTCGAAGTACGTTAGATGCCGTAAGAAAGAAATTAAAGTTTGGTGACCGCAAACCTATTAATTATAAACTCTGTACAATCTATGAACACATGACTGGCTGCCAACCCCAAAATCAGCACTATGCAGAGTCAGACTGTATCAGCATTTTGGCATGCGTTTGTCAGATTGGTCATCACTTTGCTGAGTGGGCAGATTGCAATGCGGTATCGCTTAATTTATTTAAAAGGAATCCAGCCCCATCTACAAACTGATTTTTTTGTAGATGGCATGCACTTTTTAGCTTAAACGGTAAAAAGAAATTATGGGACAATATATTGATTGCTTTATTTTCTTATTAGTCTACTTTTTATCAGTGTGTTCATTTGGTTAGAATCTTGAGTGATTTCTTAAATCTTCTATACAAATTTATAATATAGACTGCATGTGCGTACACGAATTCGTGACTTCAGTAAAAAGTTTTAACCTAATATCTGCAATAGGAAGTAGACACGATTTTTATATATTTTTACATAGCACCAACTAGTCCAGAAAAATTAAAAATATTATTTATACTTGAAAAAATATTTTTGATTGATATTTTATGAAAAAAATAATTATAAATACAAAAATATTGCTGTGAAAAATTTAAGTATATGTAATCAATAAATGACTGTTGGTTTCTCTATCGAACTTGGTTGTTATAATAATTTACCGGCCATCTCGGTCCAAGCCATGGCCCTCTTCAGGTAAAACTAAAGTATATGTATTTTAATCAATTTTTGAGCACCAACATGCGGAGGACAATCTTGAGTCGTCTCGGGAACAATTCACCGAAAGAATGAGCCAACTGCAAGCTGCGTTGCCAGTGTGTCTACGTGTGATCTTAAAGTCAACCTCTCGTCGAAATCGACTGCGTCGCGCGACACTTTTTCAATGTGAACGTTCACGCGCAATGACAACGGGAGTTTGTCGCGCGACACTCGAGTGTCACGTTTATGTGAACAGCCTCAACATGGGATGGGGGTACGAAATGAGGGCAGCACCAGTCTTGCACGGGCCCGATCAGACATCTTAATGGGGCGCTCATGAGTACCTCGCGAGGTTACCCCCTTTGCCACTCGAGGTCCTAGTGAGGCTGCATCACGGGGGGGCCGTG
>JAPYYV010002339.1:0-21045 GCA_030522625.1 Copidosoma aretas | reverse complement strand
ACACTAAAATAAATGCTTTTACAATTGGAAGCTATCACAAATTACCGTGATAATATAATATTATTCTAATATAAGTAAAACAAATAATCTAAGAAAATTAATGGGGCAGATAGTCATTAGTAGGGCATGAGCAAGCCAATAGTGCTCGACTCTGTTAGTCTTAGGGGTTGCGAACATATAGGCTCTATTCCGAAATGTTTAGAAAGTAAGGTCACGTGATCATTTATCATAAGTGCGAGGGGGACGGCGATATCATGTTGTTTACCTCGCAATTATGATAAAGGATTACGTGACCTTACTTTTTGAACATTTCGGAACAGGGCCATAGATATTTCTATGGTTGCGAAGCAAAAGCAAAACACATGCACGCAGCTATTTACTCTCATAAGAACTGTCGCATACAAGTTTCACATAACTATCGACTTGCTCATGTCATATTAATAACTTTCTGCCTTATTAATTTTCTTAGATTATTTATTTCACTTATATTAGAATAATATTATATTATTACAATTATTTGTGGTAGCTTTCAATTGTAAATGCATTTATTTATATAGAGAAATTCGAATTGGGAGTGAGAATTACGTGTGCTGCCCTCACTTAGAGGGAATATCGGTGTTAATTTTTATGGGAAGAATAATGGTGAGAGCAGCTGCCGTCGGCATTTTGGGGGAAACTTCCATAAGACTGCGTGTTAAATGGACACTCAGCGCCAATCTCCCCTCCAACATCATTCTCGATCCTATTAGCGCGCGCAAGGGGTCTGGTAACCTGTAAGTGACAGTGATACGCAGAGCGACAGAGAAAGCTGCCAGCGAGTTCCCCTGTGTCCTTGTCTAATCAAGTACTTCAGCCAATCACAAAAAAGGAACGCCTTGATTAGACAAGGACACAGAGGGACTCGGTAGCAGCTCTCCCTCTCGCTTCGCATATCGCAAGATCAGGCCCGTGACGTGCTCTTTTCTGATATCCCTATGTGTATTTCAGTGTTTAAGCGCACATGGTAATACAGGTTGCTGTTAAACACCGACACTAACGCCACCTGCTTCATGGGGGCATAACTAACACTTTGGCAGAAATAGTTGCGGGCTCGAAAACGTCCAATTTGACCGAATGTAGTAGAAGATGTCTTCTATATTATCTGCTCATACGTAATAATGACAGAAACCTTACGTATATAGGTTAGAGTACACTTTTAATATCTTACAGAGATGAAATTTGCATTTCACTCTTTTGTAAAGAGTGATTATTGAGATGCATTTTTGGCAACAGCAATTTAATACACTTCTATTTTTGTAAAGTATAGCAATTTGTATTCAACTATTTCGTAAAGATTCAAATTATTGGATTCCGTCTCTCCAAAAAGCGAATTTCAGTTTTCTACTTTTATAAAGTAAAAAACAGTATTTTACTCTTTTGTAAAGATTAAATTATTCGATTGCATCTTTTAAAAGAGGGAATCTCAATTTTCTACTTTTATAAAGTAGGAAACAGTATTTCGCTCTTTTGTAAAGATTGAATTCCACGATTCCATCTTTTTGAGAGAGTTAATTTCAGTTTTCTACTTTTATACAGTAGGAAACAGTATTTCGCTCTTATGTAAAGATTGAATTACACGATTGCATCTTTGTAAAAGAGTAGATTTCAGTGTTTTACTTTTATATAGTAGGAAACAGTATTTCGCTCTTTTGTAAAGATTGAATTACACGATTCCATCTTTGTAAAAGAGCAAATCAATGAAATCAATCTTTACAAAAGATTAAAACGTACGTTTCGCTCTTTTAAAAGATGGGATCGTCTAATTCAATCTTTTACAAAGAACGAAACAGGCAATTCAATCTTTACATCGCCGATTTTTAATCTTTAAGCCTTAGAGTGTAGGATAAAAAAACAAATAAAAGAGCCGCAGAAGACAAAGGAATTATGGAGAAACGTTTCCAAAATCTTTCTATGAATTGGATGATTGAATTAACAATCATGCTTAATGCGTTATGGAAAAAAATACATATTATTGAAGGGTGAACGTCAGCAAGAATCTATCCAAATCACTAGGCAGGGAGGAGTAAGAGGAAGTTAAAACAAAACGAGAGTTGCGTTATTAAAAGAAGGATACCAAATACAAGCAATTTCAATAGCTCAAAGAGTAAAAATATAGCTTGCATTAGAGCAAAAAGAAGAATAGTTGTCCATATTTTTGTACTTACTAGTTTAATTGAAAATAAACTAAAACAAAGGGGCAATAAATTATATACGGTCCTTATAGACGTCAAACCAGAGTTTGATACAATCAATCGAGAAATTTCTAGGATGCAATCAGACAGAATAGGGCTAGGTATACAATTTTTAAAATGTTGAAAATAATGTATAAGTGCACAAAAATATAGATAATAAAGAGATTACATACGATAAGTGAATTAAGAATAATACAGTAGATGTTGAGGTAGAAAAAACAAAAATCAAATGTTTTTAATTTAGTTATGGCATTGTGTCACGCGTGGAGCATTTTAAAAACGAAAAGCAGATGCTAAAAGCCTTTGATAAATATCGGGTGAAAAATGGGTTGAAAGCATAAAAAAGACCTTTATTTTAAGGAATGGTGAAGGTATAGGAAAAGATTTGTTTCAATACTAATGGGAGGTATTTTAAAATGTAATCGAGTACTAGGACCTAGATAAGTGGGTCTTAAAAAAAACTTTTTCTCGTCACACGGAAAAACAACAACTCGTAGGATTTCTTATGGTTTTAATAATAAAATAAGGTTTCATATACGGTGCAAAGGCTTGGTGATGGAAAAAAAAGAAGTAAAAGAAAATGAAAGCCGATTCACAAAAACAATGGTGGGTTCAAAAGCAAGGACGCCAGAGTACATATGTAAAATAGAGGAAAAAGGGTTGTAATAAAGTAGACACAAAGAAAAGGTCAAATAACTACGATTTTTACAGTTTAAACATTTATAGGAGAGGGTGGCTGTACGTATGCTTGATGGAAAAATTAATGAGCATAATCAATAAAAATCTTCCAAAATGGGGCAAAGTTGTTTAAAAAGGGTATGAACACATAGGGGATAGGAAAACAATAGGACTGATAAAAAAGGAGTGAGATTACCGTCAGGAAAAGAAAAACTTCGCAGGTGATTTTAAAGAGAAATGGTATAATCTCAGATATAATACTGTCTAAAGGACGAATAAGAAAGGGTTTTGAATGATAAAATGTAGGCTCCGGGCTAAAAAAAAGAAAATTTTTGTAGATAAAGAGAAAAGAAAAAATGAGATAGGTCAGAAATATAGAAATAAAAGATAATGTATAGATATGCAGAAGAGAACTATAACCATTGTGCAAGGAAATAGATAGATGATGTATAGAAATATATAAGCCTTGTCGAATTTATAAGTAATTGAGGGACCGCAGAGTAATGCTTGAACGTGGAATGACATGTTGGGCCTTGTAAATTTAAATATCAAGTTAAAGTAAAAAGTCATTCTCACATGTTCCTTTGTTAATATCTATGAAGGTGATTGATGTTAAACTCTGTTGTATCAATTTTGTATTAGTTTCTATTGTAAACACTATTAGATTTAAAGTACTAATGACACAGAAAAGAGAAATTTAATACGATGTAAAAATTTGTACAAGAAATAAATAAAGAAATATTTTTTTGTTACTATTAAGTGAGAATTTCAAATTGTTATACTCTTATGAACTCACTTATAATTCGTTTTGAAATTTTCAGAAATGACAAAAAAAAATCACTGAACCGTTTGTGTAACAATAATTATTTGATAAATAATATGTTCATATACATATTTATTAAACATAACCTTTAATACTGATTATAGCCGTTCATAAGTATTGAATTGGTAAAAATGATTTGATAAATATGTGAACCAGCCTCTTGCATTAACTATATTGGTTTGATTTGTTAGCAAATTTTCATGTGTCCGTTTTTGTTATCTACGTGTGTATGCATGTATGTAATGAATAATAAATTCCTGTATTAGCTATTTAGACGTATGAATAAAAATAAAAAAATATGGGGGTTGTTGCGTGAAGCGCGCAGAGGGCAAAGCCACACTAGTATATATACATGTACATATAATAGTAAAGCTTCACATCCTGCGCTCTCTGCTCGCCGACCCCCATATTTCACAATTGTTTTTTTTTTGTCTAAATAATAAATAAACAAATTTTTTTAATACACATATATGTGTACAAACATAGATGACCAAAGCAATCTTATACAAATTTGCTAAAAATTTGAACAAATATAGTCAATACGTAAAATAAGTTTACTGATTTATCAAATAATTGTTATTACTTCAATACTGATAATAAATCTAATTGGTATTTGAGGTTAATATTGATACATATGTATATGTATACGATATTTACGCAATTATTACCATCACAGAAACAGTTATGAGCCTTTGTTAGTTATTTTTGATCATTTTAGAATTAATAATGGATATAAGTTTAAAATAGATATTTTAAAATTCTTTTTTAATACTTGTAGATGTAAATTATTTATTTGATTTTTCTTTTCTTATATAGATTTTTATACACTCGTACATTTTAATTGTTTGTATCATAACTATAAAAAATACTCATCGTCTAATATTAGTTCTAATAATATTATTAACTAAGTAACTTGTGTAATTGATTAAATATACAACAACTTATTAGAATTTCTTTTTACATTTACATGATATTATAATCTATAACGCATAACATATTTCTGAACTATCAATGTTTACTGTTGTGCCTTATTAACCTACATGAATATGTTATATTTTAACATGAATCATCTTCCTCCTGCATATCTCTCCATTATCTTTTAATCCTAGTTTTCTGACTTATATAATCATTATTTTATTTGTCGTTTTTTTCCCTCTTTATATAGCAATGTGTGCAATATATATTTTTTTCTTTGATTGCAGATCCTGCAGTCTATCACTTAAAAACTTCTAAACTCACCTGTATCTTTTCCTTTTTGCTACAATTTTCTTTCTCTGTTTTTTTTTTTTTTTTTATGTTCACGGATGACAGAGTTGTCAATCACCATATAGTTTTTCTGTATTTCCTGATGTGATCCTTTCCTTTTTAAAATTATCTTTGATTTTGTCAAGCTAATTTCCCTTCTTACTCTTTTTATAAATCCTATCATTTTCCAATCCTCTACGTTTTTATGCACAACTTTAACTTCTTTGCCTATTTTGTATGATTTTTATTGATTAAGTCCGTTAATTCTTTAAATCGGCATAAATAAGGCCACCTGCTATTGTCCATTTTTGTTATGTTTGAAATGTAAATGTATTCCCTTTTTCTTATGCCTATTTCTAGGCTGACCCCTCCCGCCTCCATTTCTCATGTATATTCCGGTGTATATGCATTTAAAGCTAACATGATATTTTTAAATCGGTATCTTTTTTTTCCCCTTTTTCTTTTCTTTTTTATTCCCAAATATATGCCTACTTTGCCCGCCTCCAGCTTTCGTATGTATCCTTTTGTCTTCGTATCTAAACTCAACTTTATATTTTGAATCTACTTTCTATTCTTTCTACATATTTTTACTCTCTTTTATATTCAAGTCACCGCTGTGTATGTGAAATATACTTTTATCATATAATCTATTAAAAATAATATTCCATTTAAACTTTCTACTTTAGCTCTTTTGCTTAAGCCTGAAACTGCTTTGACGGCCCATTGCACCCTACCTGTGGTTCTTTCTGTGGGTTATGATAATTTTGTGTTAAGAACCACCTTTTTGGGTCCATCGGTCCGTGTTCTCGTTCAAAACTTCCAATGCCTCCAATTTAAATTGAAACAGATTTGTTTGTTTCCTTTTTCATTCCTAAAATAAAGATTTTTTTGCGCTTACTTTCAGTATATTTTTTTTACTATATTTATGTAAGTCTTTCTGCACGGGTTTTTTGTCTTTAAATTGCTGAGCGCCTAAAACGACGTCATCAGATAATTTAAGACAGTAAATTTTAAGTTGGCCTACTGTTACACCTCCTGTATCATTTTAAATCCTTTTATTGTATATAAATAAACTTAAAATTACCAAGCTACATGGGCACCGTTGCCCTAAACCTTTGTTTTTTTTTAAGTAAATTTTGGTTGCCCCCCACCGTAATTACCTTTTTTTTGTACATTTTGAAATTCTTTTCAACATTTCTTTCATGCTTATACTTATCTCTCTTATAAATAATATGACCCGGAACATTTCTCTATTGATGCTATCAAATTTTATTTTGAAGTTTACAAAAACAGTATATAATTTATTGTTCCTCTCTTCTACTTTTTTTTAACTAAACTATTTTGTACAAAAATATAACACCTTGTTTTTTTCTTTGCTCTGATGCCAGCCTGACTATCCTTTATTATTTCACACTTCTCTCCTATTTTTATACTTTTCCAACATTTATAGCTGCTAATATCTTAAATGCTCTATTTAAAAAGGCCACTCTTCTGTAGATTTAACGTCCTTGCACTCCTTCTCTGCCTTGTAAATTTGGTATCTTCTTGGTATTTCCCCCTCGTCAATAGAATGTTTGTTAAACTGTAAGCTATAAAGTATGGTTTCGAATTCAATTATCTAAATTATTTGCAGATTCTTGAAACAGTTTTCCATAATTCTATCGTTTTCTGTGTCTTTTATTTTGTTTTATTTTTACATAGATATTCTAGCATTCAATGATGGATATATTCTCGTAAAAACTTTCTCGGCATTGCTGTTGATAGCAACACGCCTTGATTCGTTTTCCGTATAACATGTATCATTGTTGTCTCTTTACAAATTTTTAAAATTATTTTTTATCCCTCTTTTCTGATTACCATCCCTCTCTTTTTCCTGATTCAATTTTTAATAGCTCTTTCAAACTCATTTAAATTATTTTTTCTGATACTTTTCTTAGTATACTTAGGTTTGTTTAATTTTTTTATCTCTTATTATGCTATTCGTGCATTTTGCGTTAGTCTTTAATTCTATCTTTACTCTCTTTTTTATTTTTTTAGTATTCTATAAATTTATCTGTGATCCATATTTTCTGCCTAATTATTATGGAATCTTGTTGATCAATTTGCAATGATTCGTAGTTTTATAGATTTTATAATTTTTAGTTTCTTTGCTTCCTGTGTAAGGACATTACGTAAACTGTCCTATTTTTTGTGATATTTATTTCACATGTGTGCATTCACATACCTGCACGCTGTGCTTCTCAATTTTCCAAATATTTATATATTTAAGATGAATCATTGTAATAATTATCATATGAATATATAAAATGTCTTATGATAATGATCAATTTTTTTTATTTATTAAAAAAGCTAATAATTGCTTTATTCTTTAATTTGAAAAATGATTATTGAAGTATATTTTGATTTTTTTTTATTTATAAATATTTTTATTTCTCTTTTAATGCTGTTTTGAAAATATTCCTTTTAAATAAGCTTTTGATTTTCAAAATAATAGAACATTGAAAAAAACAATTGCTTGGGCTAGGGCTTTAGACAGATATACAGACGTGATCGATTTTGATTTTGGATAACACATCAACCTCAACTTAGCACATATTACCGAGTGCATTTATTTAGAACCAATATACCTTTTTTTTGGGTTATCTTACTGTTTTTTTTTTAAATTACCATTACTTTAAATACTCATAGAACAACTATAAAAGCTATAACGATCATAATAAAAATAATCGGACTCTTAAATAAGTACAATAATTCCGTTGATTGAATGCATTCATGCTCTTTACATTTTGTGAGCACTATTAACACATTTTATACAATTACTCACATTCTATTCGAAAAACATTCATAATTTCTAGTGATTTTATGATTTTTTTTTTGCTAAAGAGATCTCCTACTGTTTGGAATATTTTTACTGCGTAAATTCCAATGTTTAGTTATTATAAACAAAATTTATATACTCGATGTATTGTAAAATTTGCAAATTAAATTGAAAAAATTTATTACAGACTTATAATTTGTTACATCAAAGTAATTTATAATTTTTTTACAGGTATTCTATCTTCATTTTTTGAATACTCATACTTAGTACAATTTAAATTTATAAAATAATGTATTAAACATATAAAAAGTATAACATTAAACTTAAGACAAATCTTATTTCTCAAAAAGGTATTTATTTTGGGACAACAATTTTTTTTAAATAATAAGGATATCTAAAAATTTTTTTTTGATTATTATTCTAAATCCTAATGTAAACATTATAAATAAAAAGCATCATAAGCCCTTTCTGGTCTTTCTACTAAAAGTAAATACTTTTATTTACCCATGACTTATAGTAGCGTTTATGCTGTGCTGAAAACAAATACTCGTAATAAGTTAGGACTTTATATACCAAGGTTTTTTTTGTGCAATTATTTTTGCAGCTGATTTTGTAACCTCCGATCATCATTGATATTTTTTCAATATTAAATTCAAACAAACACTTTTTAACATAACCATTGCTTTTTGTGCATACGCCTCGTATAGTATACTCTGTCTTACTCTAATATTACGAATGATTGTTATTATGTTCGTAAAGACTATCTTAGATGAACCACATAATTTTAAAACAATCCTTTATCGACCAATCAGCAACCACACATGCTGTGTCTGATCACTCATTACAACTAAGGACTCCGTACGACTAAGAACATAGTTACTTATGTTTTTCTGAGCAACTGTTTATACATATTGTCATGGCTTATATATGAATATGTATAAAAAAATGTTTGCTGATATATTGAAATCAACCAATCACCAGCTTGCCCAGTAATATTTAACCAATATCTAAGCCTATTTATTAACATTGCAAACTTAAATATCGAATAATCCACACGTAACAATTGATTTAATATTGCGGAAACATGACAGCCCGGTCATTGGCTCTTAGAATAGCTGCTTGAAAAGACACCTAATATTTTTTATATCATTGTATACACCGTTTACGATTTCGACTTAACCAGCAACATAGGAGAGTTTTTGAAGCTGCCCTAATTTTCTGTAATACCATTCGGGAAATTCCGCGGTCAGTTCTGATTTCTCTCATTTGCTTGTTTTGAGCAGTGTAAAATATAGTTGGTTGTTAGGTTTGCTGTTGTCAATTCTTAAAAATGAAGTAAATCAACGGTTTTTTTTCTGCATATATTCGGTATGCTATCATACTCTTGTTATTCTTTAGTATCATTTCATTTTTTATATCGCGAGCGATAGGGTATACAAACACAAATATTACTAAGTAGAAACTGTATTTTTTTCTTTGTCAATCTTATCAATTCCCGTCTTCATATACATATTACTATTCAAAATTGTCTATCAAAGGTTACTTAAGTGCAGAACACTTAAAAGTGCAGAACATCTGAACTTATGTAATGAAAATAAAAAAACGATAATGAATATAAAAATACATTATTTGATTGGCCATTCTTTAACTTTTTACTTTAATTTTTCAATGACATACCTTTGTTTTCACTTAATAATATCACAAGATGTATGATAAATTTTTTTAATAATTATAGGGTTGTAGTTGGTTTCTTTTACAGATATTTGTATACTTATAAAATAATTATAGTGTTGTCAAAATTAATAACGAATGGAAAAACGTGTTAGGCGGGGTAGCTGGGGGGAAGGTAGGGGGGAGTCTGGTATAGAGTCGCGGCGGAGCGGGGGGAGCTAGCTCAAATTATTTGAGGTCATATTTCACGGTAAAAAAAAACAAATTTTACCTTATTTCAGGAAGGAGCTAAGGCGGAGCGGGGGGGAGCGGGTGGGAGCAGTACTTACCCTAAAACCATGCAACTATATAATATAAGAAGACATATGTATATGTATATTAAGGTGAGCCTTAATTACCAATATTTTTTTGCCCTGCCGCCCCCCAACATTTTATTAGTGACCCCAAAAAATAATAAAGCACATAAAAAACTTTATAAAAAAAAGTTTCAAACCGTGTTTCTAACACTAAACATGTTTTAAGATTCGTTAATTGTCGATTTAGTCATGACAGACTTTCTATCTTTGATTTGTAGCTTTGTAAGACTTATTAGATTATTCTTTGTATTTTTTTTCTCATGTCAAATCAAAAGTGGAGTCTGATTATAAAGTTTTTTCCATCAATCGGAACACTAAGTGTGAAAAACGGTTTTTTTTGTCAGTTATAGTAATCAGAAATTTTTTTTCTATATTTAACCTACTTGTGACCCCCTTAACGACTCTTAAATCAGCAAAGCACGTTTTCTGATGTATAATGCATCTTTTTCTCGGTAACAGATATTTCTTAACTTTGTTTTTCAGCATATATTGGTCCGTGAGCTCACAAAGCCCTTTGAAATAATAAATTATAGTTGTAATAAATCATAATACTCATCAACTAAATCAATTATATATTTTTCTGTCAAGCATAGACTTCGTGATAGTGTGAAAGAAGAAGTTTTGGTTCATTACAAATAAGTTTTTAAAAAAAATGTTTGTGCAACAATAAAATTATAATCATTTATCACATAATTGAATATATAATTACTTTTTTTTCAGTTTCTTTACAAGAGTTTCTTTCTTTACGTCTTCGAACTGATTTTTAAAATTCACTAACGATTTTAACTAAGTATTGTTTTTGTTCCTTATCTTTGGTGCGATTTAGATATTCTTGAGCGATATTAACTGCTCCCTCGGCTACATCGTTAACGACTCGTAAATTTTTATGATTCCCAAGCCTTTTAAATGATCATCATTTTTTGACTAAGTTTTGCACTTGGTGTACAAAAAATCTTTTTTTATTTCAAATCTTTCAAACAAATTTGATGATTGCGAGTTAATAAAGTGATCGATTCCGACTTGTTGTAAATTAAATAGATATTTGTGGTTATTTACGGTAAATCGCTTGGCCGCAGAGAAATTTGATTCATCTGAATCTTTTCTCTCCAAAGCACATACTATTTTGTACTGCATTTTAAGTGACAAATTAGTATCAAAAAAATAAAATGCACTCGTTTCAGGGTTTAGACATTATAAATGATTTTTAAATTTTCTAAGTGCTGTATCGGAAATTTTGGAATCAATAATTTTATAATCACACAGATTATTCATGAATCTTAAATCATTAGCGGGGGCTTGAACAGCGTTTGGGGCTTAAAACCATATTTTAATGTCAACAAAAACAATAAATAAACAAATCTCAAATACACTTTTCCTTTCGGTAACCGTGAGTTTAAATACATCACGAAATAGATACATTTTGATGGAATAAATGGCTTTTGCCATCCATCTAGCATGGTGGTATGCACCAGACTTATAGAATGTTATTTTTAGTTGGTATAGCCCCTAGAAAAATTAGTGATAATTCGAGTAACTCTCTGCAATCCTTACGTGGCTGTTGTTCTTTTAAAAATTGATTGCAAAACATGATAAAATCTTGTTTTTTTTGTAACAGTAATAAAGCAATCTCTGCATGATCAATGTTAGATTTTGATTCATCAAGAGTTAACCATTTATCACGAAACCCTTCAAAAATTGGTACATCGGGCTCTTTTATCATACGCATTTTCAAGTCAAAAACAGAAGCTAAAACGAGTTTAAAAATATTATGCCTGCAAGGTAAATAGAATAAATCTTTGCCTAGAAATTGTTCGATGAGAGCAGCTACACCCTTTGTACGCCCTAAATTTGTGTTTGTTGTACCGCAGCACAAAACTCTAATTTTATCCATAAGATCCCAATTATTTATAGCTTTGAAAACAGCATCTGCATGACTGATACTTTTACTATTTTTAAGGGCGGATATGTCAAGAATTTTGTCTTCTTTGCTTTCACTTATAATAATAAGTGAGCGATCTGTTTTCTTAAATGACCAGAATCGGGTATTATTTTACCATCCCAATGTAACACTGTTGCATGTAGATTTCTTTTAAATAAAGATTTGATGTTTTCAGATTTCTTTTGACGAACTGCAAAACGTGCCCTTCGAAATGAGCTATGATTTAATATTATATCCTAACGTGTGAGCTGTAACGCTTATTAAAAGAACCGAGTTTCTTCATGATATTCTGAAACTATCAAGGGCAGATACAACATCTTCAGTCATTATGTCTATATTTCCTCGTAAATTTTTTCTTTTATAATATCGACCTTGTAAGGAAAAATTTGATCCAAAACTATTTCGTGAATTACATTCTTAACTTAATTGTACTAAAACATCATTTTTTTGTTGGTTCTCTCAATTCAACTGAGCTGCTTCTAAAAATAATAATGATAATAATGGTTATAATAATTATGACGATAACGATGACGATGATTATAATTCGATTTACTTCTTATTACATCATTTTGAAAATAAAACATGAGAATAAAAATTATGAGGAATTTTACAGGTGACTAGTCAGCACGCAGTGTTTCTGAAACGTTTCAGAGACGTGAAATTTACAACCTTAAAACGTTGATCATTAAGTTGCAGAAACTTTGCAGAATTATAGCATGCTAACTGTGTGATACCATTATACACTCTGAATTGACATTTTTATAATTTGAAAACGACTTATGTATTGAGAATTCAAAATTTCTTTAAATCTTTTACCCATGCATTTCAATTTAAATGGAATTGCACAAATTTCAAAAAAAAATTTTTTAGTAAGTCAATTGAAAAGATGACAACCTTACAAAAATTGAAAGAGAAAAATTACCAGTTGGTAAAAAATCATAGTCCACTCTTTTCAAAAAATGGTTGAATTCAAAGCAATTTATTTTAAACATGTAATCGCAACAGGCTCGTTACTTACAGTAGTTACAGCTTCGTCTAAAATATTTTCAAAGTGAAGATCTGGTAACATTAATTTTCATTAAGTGAACTATTTTTCCAACCACAGAAATCATAGACTTTATTTTTTTGACTATCCAATATTACATCAAAACTCACGTCGCCGATATAGGTAGTTGGTTTGTCAGATATTTGGTTGGTAAGAAATGCTATTTTTTCAATGACTATGATTCTTCTACTTTCTCACTCCTTGGATGTATGCATTCAATTACACAAAATAAAAGCCAAATACGAAGTGCTCATTTTTATTTATTACATCACAATCGTCAACGTTTCGCTGTTCACCGACAGCCTCTTCAGGACATAATTACCCCACTGTTGAGGCACTTGCTTGAGTGGAACAGTGGGGTAATTATGTCCTGAAGAGGCTGTCAGTGAACAGCGAAACGTTAACGATTGTGATGTAATAAATAAAGATGAGCCCTCTGTATTTGGCTTTTATTTTTTGTAATTGAATGCTATTTTTTCTTCGTTCATTATATTTAAAACATACCCGTATGCAATATCAAACAGAAATCTTAGCTTCAACATAAAAAATTCCTCTTTCATTTTTTTAGAGAATTCATGATTTTTTTTTTGAACATTTCTGTAATCCTTGCACAAGTCATTAAGTTTTTTACAACATCGATCAAACTTTCGTGTAGGAATACCAGCTTTTTTCCAAAAAATACAGGCTTTTCTTATCGTCAAGGCAGTGCTCTCTTTTATTGAGAGATTTACATATTTAGTGTTGAACAAGAGTACTTTAAGCACTTGCTCACTAGTAGGCAACCTGTTACTAATAATTTGTGGCATCAGGTTGCCTATTAATAACTTTCTTCTCCATGACTTTGTTGAGACAATATTATATAATTTTGACTTAAATAATTAGTATGAAATATCTTGTTGAATAAGATAACTTCAACCTAATATTATTATTACTTAATGATAAAAAATTTATACAACTATGAAGATTAATAAATGTTTACAGTTGTTGAATGAAAAATTTTAACTAAAGTTTTGAAGTAAAACTATTTAAGTTTCATTTATAAAAATTATTAAATGATCAGTTAAAACTTTATTATTGTGTTATAGTAACAATATAATTTAATATCATTCGTTAATTTTTTGTTAGAAACAAATCTCACAATTATCTCTAGTTATTAACGTTTGCCAATATGAAGGGTTGATATAACATGAAATAACTGACAACACGCTAATGAAATATGAGATTCTACCAGTGTGGTGTCAGTTCTCGGGTATGGTTGTTACTAAAAGAACATTCTTATTACAACAGTTTGAAAAAAAAGTTTTTATTTAAAAAAAATTTTTTGTCTAACATTTCACCTTATTCTCTCCCTTACAAGTAACTCTAAATGCTACTATTGAAGTTAAGTTAGGATTACTCGGGGTGAAAGACTGAGAAACTGTAGGTTTAATGCGCTTAGTTCAAGAGGCCTATCGAGTTTCTAAGTTCAGGTCAAGTAAACTATTAAGTTTTCACTGTCAACAGAGTAATATAATGAGGTTTTTAAGGTTAGGTTAGGGCGTTTTAGAAGCCAGAGCTAAAGTTTAAGGACAGTGTGGTTGAAAGCTTTGAATAGGAAGCGGTTAAGTTGAAAATATTATGCCGAGTAAGCAATTGACTAGTCATTTTTTATTAAAGTATTTTATGAAGTTTTTCGAGGTTAGCTTAGCCAATCTCGTTAATGTAAGCTCATATTTGTAATCAGCGACCTAGAAACGATATAGGAGACCTAGTCTATTGCCATGAATAAAAGATTTTGTGGTCCTGGATTATTAACATACTACATCCTGAGTTGTTGAATTCCAATCTATTGGGTCATGGAGTATAAGGGATTATCTTAAAGAGTTACTTAGCCTTAGCCATAGAAAATCAAACAAAAGTTTTTTAAGTTTGGAAAGTGTTGAATCCAAATAATTACCATTATTATTATTCAAATAATTAACAATAGTAATAAAAGTGATGATAATACTACGAATAATGGTGGTAACAATGATCATAATAAAGATAATTATAATAGTGAGAATGATACTGTAATAATAAGATTAACGTACAAAAGTAATAAGCAGATCAAGAAGAAAGCTCTCTTCGGTGATCCACATCTTAAATCCCCAGCAACTACTTTTTTGATATACTTTCTTTCACAACTCACAAGTGATTTCTCGAATCAGCAATCGAATTTTTTCCATCTTTATGACTAAATTATTCTGAACAAGAGACCTTTAATGATTTGGATACATTTATCAAGAATTCTTTGGAAATTCTTTCGAGGAGCTCCCTGGTGGCATACCAACCAGAGAACGATGACCCAATAGAAAACTATTAACTCCCATAGAACAGCTGATGTTGTAATGCTTAGCTAGAAAATATATAAACTTTTAATAATCAAAATGGTTTAGCGTATGCCCAATGATCGAAGACCAGCTCTTAAAATCAGATACAGGCACCTTATCTATAGTACACTGACAACGATTTTTTTTACACATATTTAAGTGGGAGAACAATAGCCAACTTCCTGAGTTTCATAAAAAAAATATTCAAAATCGTAAATTAAAAGGGAGCTACTGCTGCTGAGTCAAATGCTCATGACAGTCAGGCATTTTTCGATTTTTTTCAATGTTAAAATAAAAAGAAGCTCTAAGAAATGTAGTAGCTGACGATATGATAAACTATTCGCCTTCTCAATATTAAAATACTTAAAAAAAAGTATAATTCAAACACATCGTTAAATTTCACATAAAAAACCAAAATTTATTGATTTCAGGGGCATTGAAAAGCTTATGGGCCAATTTTGGTAAAAAAAAAGTTAAGAAATGTCTCTAATTAAGAAAAAAAATCATTTTTTCACCTTCCAAGTGTTAAAATTCTTAAAAGAACAGTTCAAATTTAGATTCTACGCTGCAATATACGTCAAAAACGTACTTTACTGATTCCAGGGGATTTGAGGAGCTCACAGGACAGTTAGAGCACAAAAAAAATTTTTTTATTGCTATTTCTGACAAAAAAATTGTTTTTTTCATCCACTTAGTGTTTAGATTAATAGAAAAAACTTTAAAATCAGAGTCTACTTTAAATTTGACATGAAAAAAATATACAAAGAATGATCTAAGAAGTCTTACAAAGCTACAAATCAAAGGTAAAAAGTCTGTAATGACTAAATCGACAATTGGCACGGTTTAAAACTTTTTTGTATAAAGTATTTATGTGCTTTCTTATTTTTTGGGGTCACTGATGAAATCTGGGGGGCGGAACAACAAAAAAAAGATATTGGTAAATAAGACTCACCCTAATGTATATATATATTTATGTATTATATAGTTAATTCGTGTGGGTTGTAAGAAATAGCACCCCCAAGCCACCACACGTTTTCCTCTTTACTTAAAATTGAGGTAAAAATAAGTGATAAATATGCTCATTTATAATGATTTTTATAGCAAATCTGACCAACTGCCCCCATCCTCCAACGCCCGTAACGATCCCTAGCCCTTTTAAGTATACCCCCCCTTCCTTCCTACAGTCCCCCCGCAGTTTTTTCACAGACCCCCCGCCCAACCCCACATAATTAGGTCAAAATGTTTTTTATTATTAAAAAATTTGTTTGGGCCCTCTCGTACCTCCCATTTTTGTTAGGATATCCCTTCTTTATCTGAAAATTTTAAGTTTTTACCCGTTTTTAAATCTAACAAATCCCCCGAACATGGCCAAAGTCACCTGAAAGACACTGTCTCTCCGAAGTGTTCCAAAATTAGACAAATTATCCCTATAATAGATGAACCATCGAACCAAAGCCCTCTAAGATTGTCTAACATTGTCAAAGACGACCTATTGTAGCCGAAGCCACTTCTCCACAGCCCACAGAGTTTCTTTGTTTTCCCTTAGTGGTGCCCAGCTTAGCTGGCCTACTTCCTATTTAAGGCTGCAGCCAGGTGCTAAAACTTGTGCAAGTTCCAGCCTGTCAATAATTAACTTAATATAAGACTAGGTATGTATTCATACGTCATGCTCGTTATCTACTCCGGCGCCAGCCAGTCTTCGAGCCTCGCCCAGACGTTTACAGCCACTTCAATCATCTCTTTAAGTGAGAGCTGGATACCAAATTTCTCCGTTATATTTCATCACACCCTTCTCACCCTTGATTCCCTTGTCTTCCAGGGGGGCAAGGTGCTTTGCACTGGTCCGCATACGAGGAGGTTAGTTCTAGTCGGTAGGCACCCGGGCGAATCCGACACTCTCTCCTGTCCCAAAGACTGGAAAAGTCTTTTGAAGGTTACCCTCTCCGTCCCCTTAAAAAAAAAAAAACAAAAAAAAATAGAAACATGTTTATGCTTGTTACGTGCTCATCACGTACGAACGACCAAAGGTTGCTCATCGTTGCCTTCTATGACACGAATTATGCGAGAAATTTTAGAATCAGTCTTATAATCGTGAACAGAATGTTGCATCATTTACGTCTAAGTACGTTAAGTCTGGGAATAAATTTGCGACTCTTAGATAAATATTTTTAGTTTAATAAGCGAGCAGAAGTTTTGGAAATATTAGTCCGGGTCGTCTAGATTCTCAGATGTCCTTTGTCGTTCATACAATTTTTATGAAGTCCATGGCTACGATTCACTATAGATACAATTTTTTGGGGGGTTATTTGTAAAAATTAAGATTAGTGTAAAATAAAAGTTATTGAAAATTATGAAATTATAGAGATACATTTATGTCTAAAATAAATTTGAAAAATTTTTGAACCCAAAGTTGTGCAGAAGGCCCTCAAGCTACATTTATAAAAAAAAGAAGTTTTGACCTGTTACTCATTTCCATACATCCCCCGAATATGGCCAAAGTCATCTAAAAGACACCTCTCGACGAACTCTGCCGAAAATAGACGAATTATTCCGATTACAGACAAACCATCGTATCAAAGCTCTCTAAGATTGTCTAACATTGCCCAAAACGACCAATTGCAGCCGAAGCCACTTCTTTAAAGCCCATTGAGGTTTTTTGTTTTCCCCTAGCTCAGCTTGGCTGGCTAACCACCTACTTAAGTTGCAGCCAGGCGCTGGAACTTGTGCCAGTTTCATCCTGTTTTTGGTTAACTTAATCTAAGACTATGAACATACTCATTTGTTTATGCACGTACACTCTCACGACGTACGTGCAACAAAGGGTCGTTAATTGTTTCCTACTATGACATGAATTATGCGAGCAATTTTAGAACCAGTCATATGATATTAACTATAGATACCAATTTTGATGATTGTAGTGAAAAAGGGTTGCCTGAATGGCAGTGTGGACGGCTGTGGATAGTACAGATGCTGAAAGACATGTATGAATTTGTAAGAAAAATTAAGTCTAAGTGAAGGGCAGGGTGCTGCGGGACCTGCAGGTAGACTTCAAAATTGGAAGAATATATTAATGTGAATGTAACAAGCGGATTCAGGCAGGTGGTCGTGGAAAAAGGGCTTTGAGAAGGCTTGAAACAGATAACGATCGTATGAAACACGAAATAATAAAACGATTTTAGCTGTGAAGTGCTATAGGCAGCCGAGAATCCTATATTATATGTGATTTTGGTGAGTTGCGTGGCATTCCCCTTTCCGCTTGCTTCCCCCTCCCGCCTTCCCTCGGCCCTCACAGCCCCTTGCACAGTAGGGGATAATTCCTAGTTTTCTCTGTGATTTCCACCCCAAAAAATCTAGATTACCACCCCCCGAGTCTCCTTTCTTTCTACCCTTTCGCACGATTTTCAAGCCCCCCCCTCTCCTCGAATATTCTGGAAGAATTTCTGTTTAACATACACCATGGGCAAGTACACCTGAAAACTTTTCTAACAAAATTCAATTTCGTTTTTAAATTTTTTCAATGATACAAAAGTAATTATTATATTTAGTATATTTCAATACATCAAGAAATAAATCTATATAAATAATCTTTTAAAAAATGGAAAACAATTTCAACTACAATTCAATAAAAACAAGAAGACTTTCTTTATTCTCTGCGTTAGTATAGAGTTTTACTCAAAAAAACAACTTTTCACTCCGTAAATTGAATCATTTCTTAAGTTTTCAGTCCGTTCCAGAATAAATAATATTCTCTATGTTATTAAAATTCTTTCTTCTTCATGGTTATAGTGAAAAAGTATTAATACTCAAGTCTAACAAGAGAAGAAACATCACTTATGTTGTATTTATGATACACTACCTAGTATGATTGTTTAAATTGAAAAGTAGGAATAAGGAAAGATATTATTGCGGTTGCTTTAATTTTGCAATACTCTTAAATCATGCCTGTATTTTAATTTATCTGATCAGCTATGGCGAGATAATACTTGCAATTATTTTATTATGTTATGTAGAAGCAGTCGCAGCTTAGTTAGTTCAGGCGCAAGTCTTGGTTATACGAAGTACGGCTACACAAGTGAGGCGTGGGTTTGATTCTCAGTCGAATGAGCTCGTAAATTTTTTAAGTTTCTTCTGACTGGAATTGGTTTATTGGCCTTGCCACAGGTCCTAATGAGTTTTTTCCTAATAACAGAGATTTTTCTACCACCACGGGGTGCCTTGTAGAGTCTACCCCAGGTTGCCCTGGGCAAGTGCAGGACTAGTGGGGGGTAGGTATGTAGGGCAAGTGGGATAGATGGTTAAGGAGTTAAAAGTAGGGTAGGTAGAGCGAGTGCTAGTAGGAATGGGGTAGAGGAGAATGATTTACTAGAAGAGGTTTAGGATTAACACCCTTCACAGCAAGGTGGTAGAGAATGCCCGTAAAAATCAACTGCAGTTGGTGCACAAGTAGGAATAAGAAAAAGATAGATTTATATATTATGTTACGTAATTTATAAATAATTATCATTCAATCTTAAATTATTTTTTAAAACTTTACTTTTGTATAACAAAGTATCAGACGGTAATAAGTAGTCTACTTATAACCTATTTTACGGTTCTAGTAGTATGGGTGATCTCCATTAAATCCGTACGTTATAATACCAGCATAATATTCCATGCAGGCCTGCAATAATAACCAAATCGGAAATACAACATTTAAATCTTGACTTTCATAATCACTTATGACATAAAATGTCAATAAAACTAAAACCAAAAGAATGACCTTTTTACCTCTATGTCATATTACTTTAAAAATGTCAATTTCAACGGTCCCACCTTATTTCAAAAAAAAAAGATTAAGTTTCATTCATGACACAGTAATTTTGAAGAACTAATCAATCGATTGATTATTAAAAGGAATAGGTAAACGTGAAAAATTGGATGATATTATGTCTTGAAAACCGTGTTTATTACAAGAGAGTAGTAAATAAAATGTGTAAGACTGAAATAAATTTATTTGTATGATGACCTTTACATACATCACTATGTTAACCATTAATTTAACAGATCAGTATTTAAAAAAAAAGTCGTATCTAAATGTATATTAAAGTGCCTAATTTGATTATCAATGTATAGGAACGAAAATTCATTGAGAACCCTTAACTCAACTCTTAAAAATTATTATATTGAATGTAACAAATGTCACCTAGTCAACTGAATTGAAAAACATTTTATGATGCACAAGAAATAGCACAAGAAAAATAACATTAAAAAAATTTTCTTTATGACATTTTATTCAAGAGACGATGCTGAAGACGAGTGCTTAATCACTCTAGGATGTCTTTTTTTCTTCCTCTCCTTTTTATTCCTATTACTAAAATCGTAATCGAATCACTCGGGATACGACATCAGTAATACGAGACATTTTTAATGAAAAACTGGAGTTTCTTGTTATATTTATTGTCTGCTGTACTTTTGCGAAATGAGTCTGATTCTTCTGTTAATGGTAGTTCTTCCTTCCTTCAGGTAACCAGACATCTACCTCAGTATCACCGCTGTTTAATGCAGCTTATAAAGCCACCAAAACTTATTTTATAAACAATGATTTTTTAAATGCTTTTTGATAATCGCATTCTGACAGAAAAAACGTCAAATGTAGACTTAATTATTTGCATTGTCCTAAGTACCATTATTATTTTCATATAATATTTGCTCTGGCTATTATAATTGGAATTTTTTTCGCCTCCCACTTCAACACGAAGCTTGCTGCATCCTCTTATTTCTTACTTGACTACCATAATTACTACCACTTAACTGTCTTTTATCTACTTTCTTGAATTTTGAAACAGTATCTTTGTCATTATCATCATCATCATCATCATCATCATCATCATCATCATCATCATCATCATCAT